>MJUU01065883.1:1203-25179 GCA_002080025.1 Modiolus philippinarum
TTAATATGCTTAGCCCCGGGTCGGTGCTTAATTTCCATATCATATTGACTCAGCTCCTCGAGCCACCTGGCCAACTGCCCCTGGGGTTCCTTAAACTGGGTTAACCAGGTCAGACTGCTGTGGTCTGTCCGGACTGTAAACCTGCGTCCCAACAGGTAATGTCTGAAAAAACGGGTGAAACGGATCATAGCCAACAATTCCATGCGGGTCGTACAATACCTTTGTTGCTCGGGGGTTAGGGTGAAGCTGGCATATGCGATGGCCTTTTCTAGGCCATTCTGCACTTGTATCAGCTCCGCCTCAATTGCCTGATCAGAAGCGTCGGTGTCAGGGATAAATGGGTCTTTGGCATTAGGTAAGGCCAAGGTAGGTGCAGATGTTAGGGCTTGTTTTAATTTTTCAAACGACTCCTGTTGCTCTGGGCCCCAATGGTAGGATCTCTTACCAGTAAGGGCCTGTAGGGGGAGAGCCAACTGAGTGAATTGCTGGATAAATACCCGGTGGTAATTGGCAAACCCTAAAAACCTTTCAGCTTCCTTCGATGAAGTGGGTCTGGGCCAGTTTTCGACATCTTTGAGGTACCCAGGGCCAATGGCCATACCATCTGGCCCCCCTACCCTTCCCAGGAACTCAACCTGTTTTTGGAACAACTCACATTTTTTGGGTTTGAGCTTCAGCCCATATTGCCTAAATCGGTCGAACACCTCCCTTAGATTGCTCATGTGTGTATCAAAGTCTACCCCTAATACCAGAATGACATCCAGGAAAGCTAGGACCACTTTCCATTTCAATCCCCTCAAGACCAGATTGATAACTCTGGCGTACGTAGCAGGTGAATTACAGAGTCCGAAGGCCATCCGGGCAAACTCAAACAGCCCATACTTTGTGATAAAGGCTGTCTTGGGCCTATCAGACTCCCGAATTCTCACCTGCCAGTAGGCTGAATTTGCATCAAGTTTTGAGTACCAATTGTTACCAGCCAGTGTATCTAAGCACTCTTCTACTAATGGGAGTGGGAAGACATCCTTAACAGTTGCACTATTTACCTTCCTATAATCCACACACCAGCGGACACTCCCATCTCTCTTACGTATAAGAACAGGAGGAGAGGCCCACTGAAACAGAAGGCGCAATAACTCCGGCCTTCAACATTTTTCCTAGTGTGGCCTCCTCCTCCTCAGTAAAACCTAGGGGTGTCCGCCTCATTCTTTGCTTAATTGGGGGGTTACTGCCAGTGTCAATGGTGTGTTCAATGGCCGTGAAATTGCCAAGATCAAATTCATCTTTGGCGAATACATCCTCATACTCAAGTAATAACTGACCCCACTTGTTACCTTCTTCAGGGGCTTTCCTCTACTGAGCGTTCCCACAAATTATGGACATGGGCTGGGACTTTTACATCATTGGGCTGTCCCTCTTTATCTAAACCCCCCGTGTCCCACACTCCCACCTTATTCACTCCTGGTTCTTCCGCATGGCATTGTACTTCTTGGGCCTGGGACAGCTGGCTTCCTGCCTTCACTTTTACCGAGTGGTCTGACAGGTTGATCACACAGAGTACTGGCTCCCTAGTGGCAGTATGTGCAGTTCGGGGAATTAAGAATTCTCCCCTTGTGGCTGCATCAACCATGTAATCTCCACTCAGTACACCTTCCAGCTTCCCTGACACTTTTCTCACTGAATTGGGGGGGGGGACCACAAAAGTTTCCTGGGCAACGACAGCAGTCATGGTTGGACTTGGGATGACTGCCCCCAGGACATTGGGACTACTTCCCCATGGACTGTCAATTTCCCTTCCTTTAAGTCAAGGTTTATCCCCTGTTCCCTCAAAAAATCTAGTCCCAGCAGGACACTGTCTCCAATTGGGGCCACATAGATGTTCATGGTGAAGGACTGTTGGCCTAGCCCCAGTTCAAAGGGCCCGGCCACATATCCATTCATCCTGAGCCCCTTCCCTGCTGTGTTCATGATCACTTCCTTTATAATTGGTGGGGAATACTCTAAAGTTTTGTGCACCTCCTCGGATATGAGGGTCACCTGCTACGGCATGAACAATCTCTCCTTGTACCCTCACTGGCAGTCTGTACATGGTACCCCCTGACAACCGACTAATAGTTATAGTCTCTAAACCCTCCTCTTGGCTATCCCCACCCTCAATTGGGTTGTCTAACTGATCCTCCACTAAGGTTGTCTCCCCCTCTTCGTATGAGAAACCCAACTCCAATCCTAAAAGGGGGTCTTCTTCACTCTCCCCATGATTTTCAACTTGCTCAATGGGTTGGGGGTCATCGGGTAAATCCTGGGGTTCTTGTTCCTCAACATCTGTACTTTGGGCCCATACTGGGGAACTTGGCCTTTTCACCTTATCAAATGGTCCCTGCCTTTCCCAGGCTGGGCTAAATGACTTGGTGACGGCCTGGTCCCCATAGGTCTTCCCCAGTTCCCCTCTACTAGGTTCTTCCTGACTGAGACCTTTCTCCTTACATAGGGTCGGGCTCAGGCCTCTTGAGCTGACCCCTTGGAGTTTAAAGGACTCCTATGCTCTTCAAAGGTCACTCTACGTTTGGGGGACCCGGATCTTTCCAACTTTGGGCATTCCCTTTTGAAATGTCCCATGTCCCCACAAAAGAAACATCCCTTACTTGCAGGTGAGGGGTTTCGGGACTGGGGACGATTCATGTTTGGGGTTCCCATTAATTTGCGCATTTCTGCTATGAGATGCCCCTCTAGTTTTGGAATTTGGCTATGGAGGCTTTCTACCTGGCGAGAAAGTCCCTCCATTTTGTCCTGCCATTTTTCCACCTTACTCTCCAACTTCTCTATCCTTCCCCAGTACCCTTCGTCCTTCCCACCCTTTTGGGGGAACGACTTGGCAGCAGTACAGACAGCATAGGGTTCCTCATGGGAATGCCTTGTGTCTGGGCTGACGCACTTCACTTCCCGTCTACTGACCCGGCCGTATATAGCTTGGTGGTTATGCTGGTGCCACCTGATTTTGTCCACCGCTTCTTCNTTCGATATTGGCGGGCCTAATATTGGACGCGTAACTGCCCGCCTCTTTATCAGCAGCACCTTGGCACAGTCTCATGACTGCCTGCTGATACATATGATCTTCCGGAAGATTGCGGAAGGCTTTGGTGGCCAGGGACAACACACGGTCAGCCCAGTCTTCCAAGGATTCCTCGGGTGTTTGTTTGGCATTCTGGAATTGGACCTGTGCGGTCTCGGGAAGTTCTTTAAACCCGAACCTCTTCTCAAGCTTGCGCACTAGGTCCTCGTATGCCATGTGTTGGTTTCTCTCCACAAGGAGTGCATAGAATTCGCTGGCCTTGCCATCGAGGCACCAGCACAGCTGATCCTTGCACTCCCTAGGGGTCCATTCAGTAACTTCGGCATAGCGGGAAAACTTGGCATAAAAGGCCTGCCAATTGCTCTTTCCATCGTACTTGAGTGTTTTGGGCAGGGCATAATTCTTCCCACCCTTGTCCCCTCTCTCCCTGTTTGGTGGGCTGCACCCCCGATATGGTGTCCTCTCCAGAAAGTCATAATCAGGGCTATATTCCGTAGCAGGTCCCCTGGGAGGGCGTCGTGCCTCAGCCCTCGGCCTCTCCTCTGGGGTCCTATATCTCCACCCACCATATCGACCATAGTCTGTAGTCCTAGTATGCTGGGGATCCCTATAAGGTCTGGGTGTGTCAAATTGTAAAGCCCCCATCCGGTCATCCCCCCTTGCCCGGGCACCCCTGTCACTCCTATACTCATATCTACTACTGGGGCCCCTATCAGACCGGGCCTCATACAGGTCACGACGGGCCCTCACATCACGTGCCCCTGTGTCCCTGTACCTAGGTGTCCAGTCTCTCCTGTGGGATGGGGACGGATTTTCCCTAAAGCCTGAATCTAACTCCCCACACCTTACTTCCTCACTGTATTCATCTGTATAGGTTGGGGAGGGGGGCCTCGAAAATCTCTCAGATTTAAAAGTTTGGTAGAGCCCCCTTATGGATGGGGTCTTCGGGGGTCTATCTCCGGACGGACCACCAGGTCCACCGGCGACCCCGTCAGCACCCCCTCTGGGACGGCCAGCTCTACTCCCATTGATCAATTCGTCTACCCTAGCCAGCCTATCTTTGTGTCTCAGTTCCTCCTCGCCAATATCACTTTCTCGGGCCAGCTTTTTATCAATGCTATCAGCTGGCCCAAAGTCTATGGCGTCTAATAATGCTAGGGACAGGCGGAGGTGGGGGATATCAACCAAATCTTCAAGAAGAATCCCCCTCTCTCCTTCCTCATGTCCCATATCTGACATGCAATTTTCTGCCCCATTCCTGGCAGTAGTGTCAAATCCTCAAATGGACAATTATTTATTTGGATTTTGGTCATATTGGCAATATAAACAGGATCAATACACAATAATATAGCAATAAAAAATCTCACCTCAAATCTGTGCAAGTCAAATGGAAAAAATAACAACACACTAATAAAACTACAAGGGGAATTTAATTTTATTTAATCAAAACATACACAAGGGATAAATAAATACAAAGTACAAAGAGGCACTAGCTTGCCGAACCGCCACGGGAGGGGCAGTCAGCAAGGAAGTGTTCTCAGTATAAGGGGCGGGCTATTCGGGAATTGTGCACTTAGGTTGGGAAATTAATTTATAAATGTATGGGGTTGGTGTTCCTATGACCAGGTAATAGCCACCAGACCCTCCGATGGCCACCACGTGGTCCTTGAAATTAGGGGTCAACCCTTTGTCCCACAAGGGGTCTCGCCCTAACTCAAGTCAGAAACACCGATCAAACTCCTAAATCTGAGGCAAAGCTCCCAGCTTTTGCCCCAGATTACTCCTTTCCCTGTTTATTTAGTTGCCACTGGTCCCACCAAGTGACAACTAAATGACTCCCTCGGTTCCCAACCGAAATTCTTTAATCCAAAATGGCCGATCAGAAATCCAGCTCCCAGCTGGATTGCTGAAAATTATTTAGCGAGCGGTCGCTAAATACGCTAAAAATCCCGCGAAGTTCAGACCTTTAGCTGCACGCAAGCGTCAATGTTATAATTGACACTTACCAAGTCTTGATTCTTTTGAATATCCTGCTGGTATAAGTTCACTAATTATAAGCTGTGATAATCACGTCTTGTTAGTTCAATCGATACACCAGAAAGAGGCTGGGGCAACGTGGTTCCAGAGGCACGTGATGCTGTTGTGGTCAGGTAAGATTCATCCAAGCTGGAACACCGCCATGGTTCACTGGGTACTACATTTCTTATCACAAACATACGCAGAACAGAACAGAATTTACTTGCTTTAAAATCCAATATACATAGGATTGATACCAAAACATACAGCATCCTCTGAGCTTGGAGTATGAGTCTTCCTAACAGAGGACCCCGAGGGAACCCCGGGATATAGAAATAGGACCTAGTATCTCCGGCTTGCGGGGTGTGACCCCTCCTAAACGGGGGCTGACCCCGAGGGTCCCGGGATATAGAAATAGGACCCATTCCGTGGTTGTGCGGGATTAATAAATACACAAGATTAATAAATACACAACCCATCTTTCGGATGGGATGTAAACTCAGGTCCACGTGTTGGAAGAAATGCCACGCTTCCTGCACGTTAAAGAACCCGTGTAGCAAGTTTTTGTTTTAGTGGTCCGCAGGTGATCGGCTGCAAGGCTAAATTCTACGCCCTTTTCGATTTCACCCTTCTTTTCTTGTAGCAGTCAGAATTTCCCGTCCCATGCCCCTTTCAATACCCGAAAGTGATTATTTATTAACAAACTTGTTCTCGTCTTGATATAGCTGAAATATTGCTGAGTAGACGTTAAACAATATTCAATCAATCATTCAACCAAAACATACAAAACATCACAAACAAGAAAAACTTATTATTACATAAAACATAGTCCTATAAATGTCCAACACTATTTATGGAAAAAAAAACTGCTTAAATATGTCAGTTAAAACATTTCATACATAATAATACATCAGATTGTATAATGTAATGGTGAGTAAGGTGGTACCAGACAACGAAGTCACACTAAGAAGGAAATGTGTCTCTTTCAAGATAACAAAGATACTTCACCTGTGATTGTTTATTGGGGTCTTTCAGAATGCAATATCTGACAGTGCTAGTCCGTTGAAGACAAAGATGCAAGCTTTAAGAAAAAAAATGTTTTTATATACAGTACTGGCTTTAGATTTGTTTATATTGCTTTGGGCTGACAAACGGACTGAATTTGATTGAATAATTGGAAATAGTACAAACAGACGTGATCCAAGACTGTCATTATCGTGGAAGCAGGTTTCGATTTCATTCATACTACCTTTACAACCACAGTAGTCTATCACTACTGCGGTGCGAGTTCGCGCCCCCCACTTTGTACATTAAAAAAAGGATGCACTCGACTTACAATCGTAAGTGACAAGGTATGCCAGTTACCTGCCCAAGTTCGGTGGTTCTCTCCGGGCACTCCGGCTTCCTCCACTACTAAAACTGACCGTCATGAGATGGCTGAAATACTGCTGAAAGTGACGTTAGACTCCATATCATTCAATCCACTAGCCTTCACATAAACCAACGAAATGTCTGTAGAATCAACAGCTGTTTGGTTATTTATAGAACCTAGATCCGGATTCATTTTATTGCATTTTTCTTAATCTAGTCTATAACGATGGGATTTTCCAATGAAAATTTTAAAAGAAATGTTTTCAAGTAGGGAAACAGAAGTTAAAAACTTGTAGTTAGAATCTTCTTCAGATACTAAATAATATGTTTTCTCTTATGATATGTCAAGTTAAAACCGGTTTTGACCCGTTAGATAAATTTTCTTTATTCAAAGTATGTTGAATAAAACCCCGTGATATTTCCCGCTTAATCTATTCGGAGTGACTAAATACCGAAGTTACTGTTACTGGAATAAAATTCTTTATCATTGATCATAAGAGAAAAGATTACACCACTTTATCCCGATTATTACCATATTTTATCATTGATCATTAGAGAAAAGATTACACCACTTTATCCCAATTATTACCATATTTTATCCACTCTCGATAGTTAAATGAAAATTTTTTAAAATGCTCGGCAAGCCTCGCAATTAAAATTTTAAAATTTAACTATCTCTAGTGGATAAAATATGGTAATGAATGGGATCTTGTGGTGTAATCTATATATACATATTGAACATATTAGTCATACTTTATTATTCTGAAAACTTTTTCTCTTTGTTTCTGCTTTCCTTTTTTTAACTTTGTGTTATAGACTAGGGTGACACACAAACATTCCCCTAGTCTACGGATACATCAGGACATAAAACAAAAACACGTCTGCTGCCATCATAACATACGTCACACTACAATAACGGGAAAAGGGGAATAACTCATATTTACAAAAACATATACGACCATACAAATACAGATATGCAACATCCCGCCCCACAAAAATAAAATTTCTTAAATTTTATATAATGGTCTATGGGTTTTTGAAAATACAAAATCATGTAAAAAGATTCAAACTATACTGAATTAAAATTAAGTAGTTATATATATATAAGGCTATACAAGTTCTCAAAACATTCAAAATAGTTGAAAATGTATGCTGAACTTTCGCAATTATCAAAAATCGAACATCCATCGGAAAACAACACTCCAGGTACATATGCAGAAATCGAGAGTCTGGCATCGAAAAGTCACTCCACAGGACCCCATGCACGCATTACTCTCATACTAAAGGTTTAAAGTCTGGCACAAGGTATCCACTCTAGGATTTGCAATGCACGCATTACTTTCACACAGACAAACATATAAAACGACGCTACAAAAAAACTATGCATAGAACTTTTACTCAAACATCCTCCGGAAAATTGCCATTAAATGTATAGCTGAATAAATTATTGATATAGTCATCAGAGACCTTAAACTCTTCAAAAAGGTATGACACAACTTTTGTGAAAATGTCTATAGATTTCACTACATTTGAAAAAAATACGACTAGTTCCCTCCATAAATCTCACTCTCACGATAAAAAAAAATAACAATGAAAAATATAGAAGTTCCAGCAAAAGAATACCAAACCACTAGGTCTTATTTATGACATAAATCACACCGCTATTGACAATTCACTATCAAATCAGCATTGATAATTCTAAATTATTTAAAATATGACAATTAAACATGTTAAAACCAAAAAGTTTCCAAATAATTACTGTCATATGGTAATGCAATCATTACCAAAATGAAATCACTTTATAAACAACTGCAATATTCTGTAACATTATTTTACCGGAAAAAGTTGGTAAAATGGCGATACAATTATCACCAATATAACAATAAACGGACTGGATCTTCTTTTCCCATCGGACAATCTTCAAATACGATGGCGATACAATTATCACCGATTCAAAAATGTATAAAAACGATATCACCTTTTAATTTTCTTCAGATTTTGGCGATACAATTATCACCAATAAATAAGCGGTATTGTAGGCGGGACTTCCACAAATACACAATAGTTAACGATTATAACGTTCCTCGTGCACATCATGACGAGACACACGGATGGCAGCACATACACGTACAATACACAGATCCACGTGAAAATACAAAGACGGATGGCAATACACAGATCCACGTGAAAATACAAAGACGGATGGCAATACACATAAATATTTGCTGGATTAACAAAATATACGGAGTTTCTTATCAAATAAATACGATTTTCATACGAATAATTATGTCACATGGTTTCACAAAAATCAAAATGTTCAGTTCTAACGATTATTATATATACTGCCAAACAATGTTAATTTACAAAATATGCAATTTAAAATTCCACCAGTAATATATTCAAAAGTTGTGTAGAGTTCCAAATAGATTTCAATGGCAAGCACGTGGTCATGGTCCAATCTGCAGACTTTCAATATTATCGGGCAAAACTAGTCCAGCTCACATAAAGATGTACGAATAACATAAAACATTGATCAAACGGGAACATTTAGGGTACTCCCCCATGTTATAGACTAGGGTGACAAACAAACATTCCTCTAGTCTACGGATACATCAGGACATAAAACAAAAACATAACATGTCACATTACAATAGCGGGAAAAGGGGAAAAACATATACGACCATACAAATACAGATATACAACATTTGGATTACATACCACATGTCATGTAAACTGCTTGTGTCCAATAAAATGATTTGATTTGATTACCTGAATGAACCCAATGGTAATTCAAAAAATATAATGTATATAAAAACGTGTACATCAAGTCTATTTGACAATTCTATAGGTTGCTTTATATAGCAGGAATCCATAACGATATTTAAGAAATAATGAGAAAAAGTTGTCATAGATAACAAAGTGAGAATGAGAAACTGAATTTAAAGGCGTTCTTGGATTTTATTGTGAGTGCATCACCGATTTGTTATTTACATGGAACTTTAAAAGCCTTTTTGTATAATGCCACTCTGCCACTGGCTTTTAAAGTAATAGTCAATATGTCAGGTTCAATCTTTATTCTTTTCAATCTGAATATATCAACTTCCAATGGTCAACTCATAATATAACACATAAGCATTTACAATATTCGCAATGTTTTGGGGGTTAAACATCAAATTCAGATTTTAAATCTAAGATTTTCTTGATATCAGGATCTTTATTTAGCATATCTGAAATATCTATATCTGTCCATACGGAAAGCCAATTTGGAATTGTATTTTCATCTATTTTATCACTATCAGAATCATCTTGTATTGAATCTAATATTTGGTCATGGTTAGCTTTTGTAGCTTTCAATGGAGCCAAAAGTAACACATTGTTCATAACAGGACTAGATGGATCACAATTAGCTTGTATTAAAATTTCATTTGTACAATCAGGGCAATCTTCCCTAATACATTTTCTATGAGGCCTTCGAGATAAACTGTCAGCATTAAGGTGTAATAAGCCACGCCTATGTTCAAAAACGATATCATAACTATCCAAAACACTAACCCAGCGTGCTATCATCCCTTCTGGATTTTAAAAGTTTTTTAACCAAATTGAGACTATTTTTACTTTAACATAAACTAATATTGTTATAACCCAATAAAATAACCAACTTTGTATCTCTTACTGCACAGAATTTTTGTACTTTGAAATTTTTTATTACTAAGGGGAAATAACTCAACATGAAAAGAAGTAAATATTAAGATAAAATAATTTATATAGTTGACATCAATAACTTTTACTTGGTGAAATAACTTAACTTTTGACACATGGTAGAGCATGTACCGACAGAGATCTCATTTGATTGATCTAAATAAAATCTACATGTTGCTCGCGGAAACTGACTTTGAAACTAACTAAAATGTATATGTTTTTCACAGATTGCAATAATAATTATCTCTATTTTACCTGATCTAGGTGACCTCTGGACCTATTGGAATTGGTAACTTTGCATAATTAATTTTTACATAATAAAAGAATGTTTTAACATTCATTCGCCACATGTTTGTTTTTCTTTTTGATTAAAAGCAAAACCGAATGCGGAATTGATATAACTTTCCGGAACTGAACCTGACTTTCTCAAAATGAACATATTTACATTTCTAACTTAAAATATCGATATAACTTTTCTTTTGGGAAAACCATTTATAATTCTGAATCTTTAGTTAACATAAAATATTATTGCTAAATTTATAAGGTTTCTCTATATTAAATGGCATTTCTAATAAAATGATTATTGTAAAATAAATTCCGATTATTAAACAATTCAACTAAAGAATAAAATATTAATTCTTAAATTTACATTAAAAAACATAGGGTTATCATACCTGTAAAGTATAGTAAATATGTCAGGTTCAATCTTTATTCTTTTCAATCTAAATATATCAACTTCCAATGGTCAACTGATGCGTCTTTTTTTTTCTTAACTTTTAGGACAGGTGACCACTGGAAGGATTATCCGAACCCATTGACCAATCAGGTACTTTACGCTTACCCCGGGACCAACCCCTTTTACTGTCAATTATACTTATTTTCCGATTATCCATTAGCAATAATCCTATGTCTATACCGAAAGCACAAACTAAGTTCTTATGTAAGACATTGTCTACTCGGTGTCAGGAGTTATTTTCAAAACAAAGACTTAATTACCTTCTATTTGACAAAGTATTTATTGTTGAAATCTTATATACTTTTTGGCTGTTTTAGCCACAATTTTCAATGTTCTTATCTTTTCTTTGTCTGACACCTACGCTTGTCTTGTCAATTGAAATAAATCGAAATTAAATCCTTAAAAAGGTTGTTGTTTGCTTCTAAATACTTTATGTAACAATGTGTGAAATAATTAGATTTAAAGTTGAACATGACAACACCTGTGTTTCCGGACTACCAAATTTCTGTATTTCTTATTTTTCGTTCTAAACATTAAATTTATAAAATAAAATATATTTGTAGAAATATACTCCATCACATAGGCCAAATTATGTTTACAGTGGAGTTAGCAGGCGATACAGTAGGTTACGCGGAAATTATTATGTCTTTTTTTTTAATTCCATATTCATTTCATTATGTTTTTTTGTTTGTTTTTAGTTAATTTATTAATTATTTTTTTCGTACAGTTAAAAACTCGAAAGTGCATAAACTTTCATTACTTATTTTATTACTTAATAATATACTTATTATTTTATTGTTTTATTACTATAATATTGTTTATTAATAAAAAAAAAAACAGATAAACCAAAAATATTAAGAGAAGATAAAATAAAATAAGTTATTGTCGTAAAGAGTTCATTGCTTAATAAAGACAACCATTTGGAACCTCCCTTCCCCCTAATTGTTTTCCACAAGACAGAACACCAATGTTTATGTACAAACATCGTTCCTATATCATTCAATACTTTCGAGTTCATGTTTTTTAAAAGAATTGAAAACTCTTCTTTGTTCAGAATTCCTCAACTTCGGATGATTAATGTGAATATTGACGAATTCAAAGATGAATTGCCCACCTGAAATTCACTTTGTAGCATTATTTCATGCAATATGAATACGACATTTATGTCATTACTCATCAAGTCCATGTCAAAAGTTTGATAAAATTCCGTCTATGGGGGTGAAGGCAATTTTACAAGAACGTCCCTGGTTTAGATTTCATCTGCTTTCGTTCATTATAAATTTCTTATGGTGGAAATCCACTATTTTTTATTCACAAGGCTCGGAGATCCAATTGTTGTGGTCGTCGTTATAGCCATTGCTCTTTGTCTTTTGGTCTGTGTGGCCTCCATTTTACAATTCATATAAAATATTGCAGGGTTCAATTGCTTTTTACGTCGGTATATGCTAAATTTTGATTATGACAAGACTTAACAAAAAGTATAATTAGTCTAAAGCTTGTCCGCCGTGCGCGGTCCCGGCTTATGAATAGGCCCGCAGCATCCTCTGAGCTTGGAGTATGAGTCTTCCTAACAGAGGACCCAAGGGAACCCCGGGATATAGAAATAGGACCTGGTATCTCCGGCTTGCGGGGAGTGACCCCTCCTAAACGGAGGCTGACCCCGAGGGTCCCGGGATATAGAAATAGGACCCATTTCGTGTATGTGCGGGATTAATAAATACACAACCCATCTTTCGGATGGGATGTAAACTCAGGTCCACGTGTTGGAAGAAATGCCACGCTTCCTGCACGTTAAAGAACCCTTGTAGCAAGCTCTTTTTTTTGGTGGTCCGTAGGTGATCGGCTACAAGGCTGAATTGCCCGCCCTTGACAATTTCACCCTACTTTTCCAGTGGCAGTCAGAATTTCCCGTCCCATGGCCCTTTCCATACCCCAAAGAGATTATTTATTAACAAACTTGTTCTCGTCTTGATATAGCTGAAATATTGCTGAGTAGACATAAAACAATATTTAATCAATCAATCTGAAGCTTGTAGTGAAAATTGAAAACCCTAGAAAACGAAAATCACCATTTTGTATTCAGTGTTTGATTAAAAGATCATGTAGCTGAAACTGGGTAAATGAAAATAAAAACCAAAAGTAATACATTTAAGAATCAGATGTTTCTGTTATTTGAATTATAATATAGTCCCCAAAATGTCATTTTGCATACAATTTTGTGTTGGGGACGGGCTGAAATCGAATTAAAAATCTACCTGATGCCATGTGTACATTTCTATGGTATTTTTAGACGGCTAATCCATAGATAAGAACCATGAAATTGTACATTTTCAGGTTAAAAAGCCATGTTTGAAATATTGATTGATTGATTGAATATTGTTTATCGTCTACTGAGCAATATTTCAGCTATATCAAGACGAGAACAAGCTTGTTTATAAATAATCACTTTGGGGTATGGAAAGGGTCATGGGACGGGAAATTCTGACTGCCACGGGAAGTGTAGGGTGAAATCGAAAGGGGCGGGGAATTTAACCTTGTATCCGATCACCTACGGACCACTCAAAAACGAGTTCGCTACAAGGGTTCTTTAACGTGCAGGGAGCGTGGCATTTCTTCGAACACGTGGACCTGAGTTTACATCCCACCCGAAAGATGGGTTGTGTATTTATTAATTCCGCACAACCACGGAATGGGTCCTATTTCTATATCCCGGGGTTCCCTCGGGGTCAGCCCCGTTTAGAAGGGGTCATACCCCGCAAGCAGGAGGTACTTGGTTCTATTTCTATACCCCGGGGGGATGTTTGAAAGATATGATAACTTTACAGTGATTTATAAAAAAAATCTGAAAGTCTAAAAATTCCAATTTTTCACAAATATTGGCCAAAATCATCAATTAATTCCTTTTGTAGACATTAAAAATACATATTTAACTATATCTCATTATTTTCTACATATGAATCAAAAGCATGAAATCTTTTATTCAATTATATACAAAAAATACTTGCAAAACCTTACAAATTTTCGCATTATTTTTCAGGAGGTAGGGGTAACATTTCCGTTATTTTCAAACCAACAGAACCTTTCTTCAACATTTATACATGTGTTTTTATATCATAGCTAATGCATAACTTAAAGTATTTAAATTACATATCGTCAGATATATGCTCCAAGTCTTAAAGATTTTATCGATTTAACAGTGAATTTTTGAAAAATTTTAAAATGTTGAAAATTCACATTTTTAAACAATCTTAGGCTAAATACTCTGTTTCTGGCTACAAACGTGTGTAAAAATGAACAGCCGCAGATCCAGACATTTTTAAAGGTCTAAGGCCCATTGTGGACATGTTTGCAGTTAGTGATCTCATGTTCATTTACTCAATATCCTTTCGTAAAATATTGTCGGATGAGCTAAATAGACATATACAAACGACATACAATAACTTCAACATCAATTCAGTTAATTTCGAAATTTATGTTTACTTTTCCTTTATTCTTAAGGTAGATAGACACTGTTGCGCTGCGCAATGCAATCGCGCATAAGAAAAATAAAGAGTCGGGTACGGGGTAGGTTTGATTTTCGGACCGGAATAGTAATTTGACGGCTTTTCCTTTGTGACGTCATAATTGAATGACAAATGTGAAACGTCATATTTCGTTTACTTTGCCGCGAATTAACTCCCTTTTCCCGAAAATAATGTTTCATCCGGAAACTTTGTAAAATATCTCCGTTGAAAGCATGGTGACATATTCATTTTTTAATTGTAACGAATAAATTACATCATAAACTATCTGTTCACAAAAATATATCAAATTCTCATGGATAAAAAGTTCATTTCTATTAAGCTAAAATTTGCCTTTCCATATTTTCCCCGTGCATTCTTTGTAAACTTAGGTGAAAAAATGGCTAAAAATGAGCAAATTTTGATCTCAATTCTAGAAAAAACAAGCGTGGTGACCCATACTTTTTATAACAGATTTTGGGTAAGTAGGATTGATTCTTCAATTGTGCCGACTTACAACAAAATCTCATGGATATGAATATTACTGTCTATCTACCTTAAGTTTATTTTTCATGTATTTCTGCTATAGGAAACAGTCTCCAACATTTGTAAATGTGACTTGTGACTGTGTTTTTCATGTACGACGACATGGATAAACATTGAGATGTCAGTCAGCCACGCAAATGACTCAAGTTCAATTCAGCTAGTTGTGGTAACCTGAAAAAGATTTACTTTTCTGATCTTCGTAGCATTTTGTGTTGAAATCTGATTGTTGACATGGTTGAATACTATGATGTTTCATATTAAAAATCACTGACTGAACTATCGAAGTATTTTTCAGAATGTCAACCAGCGTTGTCATTGATGTCCTTGAACGTCTGCAAATTGAGTGCAGAAATACGGAATCGGATCCCGGAAATGAAACTGAATTTCCATTTTTGTGTCTGTAAGCAGAGTCGACACGTAGGGATTACTACGTCCGTCGTCCGTCGGTTTTTGTATCCACAACTCCTCCAAAACGGCAGGTTCGATTCCAACCTAACTTTCAGGATATGTTGTTTACCAGGTGTAGTTGTGCACCTGATACTTAGAATTTTGGTTTCACAGATTTTAGAGGTTCACGGAGCCAAAATAGCTCACTTGTTAATCTTGCTTATTTATCCACAACTCTACCATGACTAAACGTCAGATTCCAACCAAACTTGTAGGATATGTTGTTAACCTGGTGAAGTTGTGCACCTGATACTTAAAATTTATGTTTTAAAGATTTTAGAGGTTCCCAGAGCCAAAATTGCTCAATTGCTAATCTGGTTAGTTAATCCACAACTCCATCATGATTATAAGTTAGATTTAATCCAAACTTGCAGGATGTGTTGTTCATCTGATCTTATGCATCGAATATGCAAAATTTTGATTTAATGGATTTAGAGGTTCACTGAGCCAAAAAGCTCATTTGTTAATTCAGTTTGTTAATCTGGAATTCCTTCAAAGCTGTAAGTCATATTCAAACAAAGCTTTCAGGATATGTTGTTTACCTGATAAAATTGTGCACATGATGCTTAAAATTTTGATTTTACAAATTTTAGAGGTTCACTGAGCCTAAATAGCCCATTTGTTAATTTCTTTGCTAATCTGCCACTCCTTTAATTGATTGATTGAATATTGTTTAACGTCTACTCAGCAATATTTCAGCTATATCAAGACGAGAACAAGTTTGTTGATAAATAATCACTTTGGGGTATGGAAATGGCCACGGGACGGGAAATTCTGACTACCACTGGAAAAGTAGGGTAAAATCGTCAAGGGCGGGGAATTTAGCCTTGTAGCCGATCACCTACGGACCACCCCAAAAGGAGCTTGCTACAAGGGTTCTTTAACGTGCAGGAAGCGTGGCATTTCTTCCAACACGTGGACCTGAGTTTACATCCCATCCGAAAGATGGGTTGTGTATTTATTAATCCCGCACAACCACGGAATGGGTCCTATTTCTATATCCCGGGACCCTCGGGGTCACACCCCGCAAGCCGGAGATACTGGGTCCTATTTCTATATCCCGGGGTTCCCTAGGGGTCCTCTGTTAGGATGGCTCATACTCCAAGCTCAGAGGATGCTGCGGGCCTATTCTTCAGCCGGGACCGCGCACGGCGGGCCACTCCTTTAAAAAAAGTCTGTCAGATTCCAACTGAACTTTCAGTATATGCTGTTTGCCATATCTGGTTATGTTCATTATACTTAAAATTTTGATTTACAGATTTTAGAGGTTGGCCAATACAACAAGCTCATTTGTTAATTCACCTTATGCTTAATTGTTTCATCAGTTTGTTAATCTGAATAAATCCTTCAAAAAAGGAATATGTTTCCTCCTAATCTGAACATGCACCTGATACTTAAATTTAAATTTTACAGATTTAGAGTTTCACTGGGCCAAAATGGCTCTTATGTAGTGAAGGCGACACAAGTGTTCCTTGGAACACCCGTCAATTTTAAAATAAATCGTAATTAAAAAAAATGTATGATTGATTTAAATTGTATTGACCTCGCAGAATATTCACATGGAATTATGTTCTGTTCATGATATTGCCGCCATTTTGTTGAAGAACTTAATGAATCGGAAGTCCATGTTGGGCCTGGCCGTATTGGGCCGGTAAACCCGTATTGGGCCAGTAAATCCATATTGAGCCGGTAAGTACATATTGGGCCTGTCTGGCCATATTTGTCCAGTAATCCTATCTATATTTTACATAACTATTTAATAAAATGCAATACTAATGACTCACTCAGGGAATCAAAAACTGAATCGTCTTCCAAAATTTACCGACAAATATAAATGTATCTACAGTTGGCTCACAATATGACGGAGGAATTAATGTAGACAGATCCAGAAATAAGTAAGCAATTTCTCTTCGTACATATTACTACACAAGGCATGTTAATTGAGTCTACTGAATTGTGTAACACATTAAGGGTGTCGAAATCACATGAAAACCTGTTACACTATATGACACAAATATAAACTCACTCTAGCAGGATTGCAATACAAATCCAAAACAATACCGAACATATTTTAAATATAATTTCCCGAGTTTAAAGAATATGATCTGCCAGTAAAGGCAGGAGACTTCAATAGCAACGCATACATGACAAGACAGTTCTACGCTTTATTTTTCAGACTCGTGTTTTCGCAGGTACCCCTTTTTAAATGTCCTGGGGCCTGTAATAAAAACCGTCCAAAACTTAAGCTTCAAAAGGCATAACAATGAGAGTCAACTAATTATATTTCGGATAAAGTGATAAAAGAGTTTACTGTAATTGTAATGTTAAAAAATTATCTAAAAGTATTAAAAGAAGGAACTTTCTGTTATCTTATGTCCATATGTTATTTCACGTGGGAAAAATAACAAACAGGTGATGAAACACAATTGTCAATGTAAAGATAGTAATACAAAAGTTCGTTATTTGGCTTTGGCATCATAGTGTTACATTCTTCCCAATCTTATGGGAAATATAGTTTATATTTCTGTATTGTATACAGACGGTAATCCATAACGAAACATTGTTACAACGTTGGTAAGGATTTTCTTTAAAATCGACAATTGCGTGTCAAGAAACAGTCTATCATAACTATACATCTGAGTTATGTATTTTTTAACTTCCAATTTCCATAACAGAACAACGGCAGTAGAATACCGAAGGAACAAAGCACAAGTTTGCACAAATCAAAGTCCAGAGACAAGGTAAAAACAGGAACGCCAAAAGACGGAAGACCAAAGACACCACATGCCCACAAAACACACGAACATTACATATACAACACAAAAAAACTAAAGCAGTAACAGTGTGAACTCTCAATAAACAAGATTGACATCAGGTGCTCTGGAAGGATAAGCATGTCCTGCTCTGTGCACAGCACCCGTCACACTGTCAGTGGGTCAATCCAGGGTAAAGTCAAAACCGGTAATGTCAAATCCGGGAAGACGAGAATCTAGCTGAAAATGTCAGTTTTTATTTGTGACACTGACATTTCATATCTATCTATGATGTCGTGGTGACGGCCATAGAATTTCTGAAGGGACGAAAGTAACAAAGGCTGAACATATCCCTGAATCAGCAGTTTTTGTGATAGTGCTTTTGCTCTTTCCACAAAGTCACTGTATGTACTACACGCTCTACAGTAACGAATTAATTGTGAAATAGAACATTAAGTTCATTGAACATCAGAAATATGATCATATAGTATTTTGCATTGTAAATCAGTTCATCTCACATCCTCTAATTGTGCTTATTTGAAATAAAATAACAATTACTGATCATCTTCATCATCTTGAGATTCCATCAGATTTTCTTCTTCCTCAAATTCCTCTGCGATTATTGGACTGTCCTCGCTTCCCATATTAATTTCCTCCATTATAATCTTTTTACCATAGGTCCAGGTGCATTTATAGAGTTTACCATTTAAATCAACATCAAACTTAATACTATCAATTACAGTTGACCAGGAATGGTGTGTTGTAGGACTGGTTTATTGTTTAATATTTTGTTTTAATGAAGTAAATGTGGTCATGGAGTTAGTAGTCTATCTGTGTTGGGTTTTATTCGTATGTTTTATACTATAGGGAAACGGGACATATAAAGGGGAGGTTCGGGTACCCATAAACCTGTTGAACCCTCCCACTAGCTTTTTGCTAGTACCGGTACCAAGTCCGGATGTTCCGAGTTCCTATCGTTGTCTACGTATGTCTTTTGTCTTATACGTGTTATTCTTGTGTAATTATAATTTTCAGCCATTGTAGATGTTTCCTGTTATCCATTTTTTACATTGTTACCAGGAAATGTCCCAACATTTTTAGTCTATTTCCTTGTGTTTGTCATTGTAAGTAAATGTCAGGATTTAAAAAAATTGAATGTTAGAAGGAACTAGCGGTTTAAAATGATATCACGTTCATGGAATGAAGAAATATTCTTGACATAAACTACAAAGTCTATGAAAAGCTGAAACATGATGGAAACGTTTGTTAAGATTTGATTTGCTTAACTTGTTGTCGTTCTGATATAGCTGAAATATTGCTCACTGGACGTTTAACGGAAATAAAGCTCAGGAAGGGATACATTAATTGAATCGACCTTTTTAAAGTCTGACATGAATAAATTATTCTGTAATCTTCTTTTTGTTGATATGGGGTTTAATTATTTCCTTTGTTCTGAATGTTGTGATTTCTGTTTCTTTGCTATGTGTCTGTCTTGCGTCGTTGTTTTTGTTTCTAGCGTCATTGTTTTCTTCGTTCTCGTTTTTGCCCTGTCTTTGGACTTCGATTTTCGATAATTTCTCTCCTTTGTTCCTTCGGTATTCTACTGTCGGCGTTCCAGTTGTAGAATATATACGAAAATCGAATTTTTTACTTTTTACCCATTCTAATTGAACAAAGTATTTAAAAAGGTTACAAGAAAATTACTTTTGTTATCATTTAGCGCAGTAGCGCAGTTTTTTTTTTAAATTCTTCCGTTAAGATTTTCTCCTTGTCTGTGTCTTGGTTTTAAAGCAGCAATTTTGTTTGTCAAATTCGTTGACCCTATTCAGAAACTTAAACCAGACTAACACAATGTTCAATATAGGTCAGCGTGACCTATTTTTTTCTGCAGCTTGTCACTATCCAAACCAAACCAAGTTATCAACTCCTCTTTAAGTTATAGTATCTTAGATATGGCCTTGAAATAAAACTTGAGCATTAAATGTATGTCAGGATTACCAAATTTATCAAGTTTATAAATGACATTTACGTTGATTTGACTTGTGTTCATTGTTCATTCTGTTGATGTTCTTTCAATGTTCATCCTGTTTGGTGTTCTTTCATTGATTATTCTGTTTGATGTTCTTTCAATGTCCGTCCTGTTTGGTTTTCTGTCATTGTTCACCCTTCTTGGTGTTCTTTCATTTCTCCTTCCTCTGTTAAAAGATTATAATCATAAGATCCAACAGCACATTTAATAAAAAAAGTTCTCCCTTTTAGAATTTGAACGTTTATTTCTTAAGTGGCACACCAGCTAGGCTAAAGTGATCAGTTTTGGTCAGTAATAATTAGCTTCTCCAATGAACCTTGATCATCAACTATGATGGGATTATCCTGTGAACTCTTCTCAGAATGAATCAAAACAACGTCGACTGAGGTGCAGCATAGTTCCCGGAAAATAATAACAAAACATATGTTTTGATCATTACTCACGTCAATTGGTAATTCACAACTAGCTCAATTTCATAAATCTGATGGTGCTTCTGAAAGTGTGTCTCGACTTGTCTCGAGTGATATTGTCAATACACAACACATTTATCATATTTAGAACATTCATTTTAAGGACTGTAATTCTTTGCCTTCCTCCGGTTTGTCTTTTATAAAAATTGTTTTCTTCTTGTTTTTCAACTTGTTAGCCTTGCTTGCACCACTATCATCAGCTCCCGGTCCCATATTGTCGGTTTTACCAATACTTCTGCTTCCTGGTTTTTAGTTTCCTTTTTCATTCCATCTCTTCCATCAATCTGTTTTGCCAAAATGTGAACTCCGATCACTGCTAACACATCTTGGAAATAGTGCAGCTGTTCGGCAGGTCTTTAAGATCAATTTTTGAAGATCATATTTTTTACAAAATATAAAACAAAAAATTAATTAACCATGACAATGATGAATTTAAAACTATATTGTGCAAAAAAACGAATAATTCTGTATAATTTGGATTATCAGTCCCCTTAAATTCCTATTTATTGGTACTATTGATAAAATTCCTAAAACTGAAAAAAAACATTTGCAAAAAAAAGTTAAAAAATAACAAGTGAATGAGAATGAAAAAGATTTCACATCGATCATTACCCCGATATTCTAGAGACTGATAATTATTACCGAGATATTCTAGAGAGCGTTAATTTCAAAACAAATGAACGAAAAATACACAATGTTTTTTGGTTTCAATTAATAACCCTTAAAATCCCTCTTATCCATATCTTTCTGTACAGGTGTTTTACATTTGAAAAATACACAATACTAAAATCCTTGAATTTGTGACGAAGACATTGAGAACATAAAGTATAGATATTTTGACAAATGTGACGATTGTACACAAGAACAATGTGGACCCATCTAGAACACAAAAAGTACCGATTAAAACAAGTTGCATTAAATTAAGTCCTGTCATGGTTTAAAAAAATAACAATGAAGATTTTTTGCGATTAAAAAAAACTCAGAAGTTAGATCCGAAATTAATGTAGGTAAAAATAATCATCTTCAGTTTTTGAGTGTATGAAGGCAAAATTTTGATAATCTTAAGAATTATCAACCAGCAACTCGCAAAAACTTTCGAGCCCATCAAGAGAAATAACAATGCGCACCTTTTCTTACTTTTCAAAACAAGACAGATTAATAAAGGAGCTCAGGGCCTGGTCGGTATGAGCAGAATCTCTTTAACCGGAACCCCCGAAGCATGTCAATGACATAATCGCCATCCCAGCTGATTGCAGAATGGAGGCGGTGTGTTGGCTTTCTTATACTAGGCCATCGTTTCCGTCTTCAATTACACGAGAGGTCATATCCCGTATTGTTTGCTGTTCCTCTCTAAATTTGGTGTATAGCCAATTTCACTTTCCGTTCGGACAGGTTCTTTGTCTCTGGTTTTTAATATAGAGATTAATGGATTCCTTCTTTAGATCTTGTGTTTGTTTCTGAAGGATTTTTTTTCTATCTTTTACGCTTCGAGAAAAATCTTCTGAAATATATATCCATAAATTCATCGTAAAATCCAATCTTTGTTTGTATTGGTAAAGGCTATAGTTGTTCAAACAAGCGGACACTCTATTCCTCGCTTGGGACTTTGTGGTCCCGTAGTATGGGCAGTAGAAGTCAGTGTGCATTATAAGAGTCAAATAAATAATCATCATCTCTATTTCATTCGTATGCCTCATATTCTTGGCTGACCTCACTTGTCCTGCTTTAGGCATGGACATTTCAAACCAATGCTTAGGTTAGTTGTACTATTCTTCCTTTTCAAAAAATATTCAAGTTTGAATTAAATCATTGTTTATCACAAATTTGACCCAAGGTTATGAAAAAGTAGAATGCAGGGTATCTGTTTCATTTACTGACATCATGGTACAAAAACAAATATTTATATTTAGTTTGAAATCGGTATCAAATAACTTAAATACCGAAGTTACTGTGAATTTACTTTCTGCATATGCACATTTCGACAACCTATGTCTCATCATTGTTTATGTAAATAAAAAATTAGAAATCCTTAATTTATTAAAATGTTCGATTGTCTTTTTAATTTTGTAAAAAAAATATATATATAGAGTCTATTTATCCTTTTTATAGACAAAACTTATTATTCTTTCCTGTTATGATAACTGATGTAGTCAGTTTGTTCTTTGTAACATCATTGTAGTTGTCATCATGAACTGATTTCCCTTCCAGTCATACCAATAAAGTCCGGATCAATCTGTCTTACTTGCAATATACTGGCAATTAAAGTTAGAATCGGCACAGTAACTATACTACCACTCTCGTGTCCACAAAACTGGAATCATTGTCTTCATCCTTTGTCGAAAAAATAATAAATAAACAACTGTTACAGTACTTAAGGCTATCACCTGTCTTCAAGAACTACATTTTTTGTATAGCGAGATAAATATTTCAATTCATAATTGAGCTTGGAGTATGAGTCTTCCTAACAGAGGACCCCGAGGGAATCCCGGGATATAGAAATAGGACCTAGTATCTCCGGCTTGCGAGGTATGACCCCTCCTAAACGGGGCTGACCCCGAGGGAGCCCATTCCGTGGTTGTGCGGGATTAATAAATACACAACCCATCTTTTGGATGGAATGTAAACTCAGGTCCACGTGTTGGAAGAAATGCAACGCTTCCTGCACGTTAAAGAACCATTGTAGCAAGCTCTTTTTTGAGTGGTCCGTAGGTGATCGGCTACAAGGCTAAATTTCCCGCCCTTTTCGATTTCACCCTACTTTTCCAGTGGCAGTCAATGGCCCTTTCCATACCCCAAAGTGATTATTTATTAACAAACTTGTTCTCGTCTTGATATAGCTGAAATATTGCTGAGTAGACGTTAAACAATATTCAATCAATCAATCAATCAATCAATTCATAATTAATTTATACAATATTTTTGATGTATTAATTTGAATAATTATCCTTAGTAGTTTTGTAGATGTCAGATACAGATACTAAACTGATAAATGGAAGATCGAATAATATTTGTAGATGGACAGTGACAAGATATAATCTTTAAGATATCTGATAAGCATTTTCCTGATATTTGGTGTATGAGTGCTAGTTTTAAAATTGACAATGTGTTTCAGCGACTGATATAGGTGCTCCTTCATATATAGGCTTGTCTCCATCAGACTCGTAGTCAATTTTTGATTTTCTTAAAAGTTTTAAAAGGGCAATTGCTCTAGAAGGGTTTAGCATTCTAACAACACAATTAGACAAAATAGGCAATGGTCAAAAATGTATGAGAATGGTCCCTTTAGAATTTTATGATTGATTGATTGATTGATGTTTTACGCCAACTTCAGCAATATTT
>MJUU01065885.1:11203-54331 GCA_002080025.1 Modiolus philippinarum
TTTGTGCTTTATGGAAATAACAGTTGTCACCCAACACAAACACAGCATCACCTTTATCGACAGGTTTGACCAATCTGTCATGTCTGAAATTAAGGTTTGATTATTTATGGTAGAGATGTTATTTTTTCAAAGGTCAAGTTGAGATAAACGTGCTGTTAACTAATTGGGTTTATTACGAAACCTGTTAATTAAGGAAAGTAGTTCTGTGGTCGTGATGGTAAAAGCACTCCAATTCCCAAAACAAAGTCGACAACCGTCGAAGAAGAACCAGAGATTAATGATAAGTTTACTTGTACTGCCGTGTCAGAGAGCGTAACAGCCAGGAATATGGAGATAAAGGGAGGACCGGATCACCAGGGTCCCTTGAGACAGAGAGGTACAACAACACTTACGACATCACGAATGGAAGATAGTATGTAGTAGGACGGGCTATAAAAGACAGGTGTCAAGCATATTGTGAAACTATTCATGCCCGAAGTGATATAAATCCCATGTGGACACCTAAAAATTCGAAAGATCTATTGGAAAAATTTTCTTAAATATATTCTGTAAAAACATTTGATTTTTCCACACTTTAAACCACTCTTCCTCTTGATAAGCTAATCAAAGATGTCATTCAAAAACCTTTGTCTATTAAAAAAATGTCTTATAAGGTTATAAATCCACATTTTGTTTCAAAACAAATTTAAAAGGAAAAGTATCCTACGATGAAAAACATGTGTGCAGTCTGCTTGATTTTCTTACGATAATAAGTTTGTCACATATCAACACCAAGTTTGCATACAAATGGGCACTAATTATGCTCATCTACTCGCAGACTTGTTTTTATATTCTTACGAGACTTGATTTCTTCAGGGACTCGTAGAAGATCATTAAATAAAAGATGCTAGATCCTTAAATCTCAGTTATAGATATATTGATGATGTTTTTCAATCAATAACGCATCATTTTATCTCGAAGCCATGAAATGGCTGGAGAGATGTTAAAATGACAAGAAAAAAATCACGTGAGGCTTCAAGCCTATTAACAGCTCTAAAAGATGATCTTCGTGCTTCCGATAAAATATAGTGCGCAAGTTTCTTTCAAAATCGTATACATTGTGTTTCAGTTTAAGTTATATTTTTTCATTTTCTCGAGTTGAATACGGGGGTTGTTGTTATATTAAACTGAAAACAATAAGCATGTTTATCAAATTACTCGTTTTTTTTTATATTGCGTCTCGAATCAAGGAACCTGTCGCGCAGTAATTTATCAAAGATGAAAATAACATTTGTTTACCTGTGACAGTGTAATGCATACATGTATATTTATAGCAATGATATCGACATGCGAAATCACACAATCCGATTATTTTTTACGTATTACGGAATAACTTAATACATGCAGATGTATGCAGCAGTTCTTTGGATGACTACGAAGTTTTTTCAGGGCTTCGAGATTCAGCTCCATAGGAGCTTTGATTTAAATGGGTCCCATGAATATATCCATCAGATCTAAAGATAAAGGCAGCGACTGAAAAAACCAGATCTATACCTCTTTTGGACTTACATCTCGAATTTGACGAAAATGGTCATCTCATTACTCAAATGTACTACAAAAGGGACGATTTTGATTTCAAAATTATCGATTTCCCTTATAAAAACAGTAATATTCCAGCATCTCCTGCTTACGGATTGCATGTTTCACAGATGATGCATTACGACACAGCTAGTACAAATTATGCAGACTTTCTCATTAGACATAGTTATCTCCATGATCGCCTTATTAATCAAGGCTTCAAAAAAATTCCGTCTCATACGATCACTTAAAAAGTATTTTAGTCGATATCAGTCCCTTATGGAAAAAATTGAAGTTTCAGTCCGAACTCTGATTCTTTTTTTTACTGATAACTGGGATGATCATATTTAACTGTCTTCAATCTTTCAATAGCAATTGTTGTTGAGTTTTTACTGCACACTATCGCAATGAAAGAGGATGTTTGGCTAGCCATTTAACCGGTTTAACCTAACATTTCTTTTGAAAATTCCAGTACCAACTGAGACCAATGCGGTCGAATATTTTCCCGCTGGCTTCTACCTGATTTGTCGTTTTGTCTCATGGACTTCGGCTCTTGACAACTCTGTTCGGTAGTTGTGATTTACCCAAATCCATATTTCATTTACACCGGTTCTTGAAAAGCAAGTTTTACATTTTTATAACTCTCTCTTACAGCTGTTAAGATGGAGATTAAAGGCTTAGAAATAGGGTTTGATGAACATTTGACAGACCCAGCGATGTATGTTTGTGTGTATAGGCATTTATGTAAGTTTGTGAAATTTGAAAATACTGTCTTTCCTTTTGTTTGTTTTTTTTATTTAAGTACTGATATAATAATTTTTGTCAAATTCGAAATGTGAGTCCAAAACAGATGTGGAAGTAGTAGTTTCTGTTTTTCTTTTATTTCTAATGCTGGAGGATATAGTCTCATAAGTCTGAGAGTAGAGGAGCAGAATTTTTGCTTATTTTATGTTTGGTGTACCAATTGGCTGTTGATAAATAGCATCTACAAATCTGACTAATATATCATCAATTAGGAAAAAATTACATCATTTTGTGACTGATTTGGTAGTGATGTGGATATAACCTGTTTTCTAAGCTCAACATGAGAGAAAAAAATGTGTTTATTGTATATTTCTGTCAAAATGTGTTCTATTTAAATTTATAATTTTAGGCATATGAAAACTTCGACGTTAAAATCAAATTTATTAATTCTTTTTCGAGTATATGGACTAAGACAAAACCATAGTGATATATTACTAGATCAGGATCTACAGTTTTGTTATTTTCTAACTCCAAATCATTTTTTTTCAAAATTTTCATTTGTAGTTCCGGACTGTTAAAATCACTAGAGAATCTCAAAATAACTTTCCGTGTACACAGGTACATTGTGCACCATCTTGCAAGTAAGTTTATTTTTTTCTTTGTAACGTGCAATATACACCATGTATTTTATATGTTACCATATATAATACAGGAGCTACGTGTGTGTTTGCCTCAGCCAATGGAATTATTTTAGAAATATGCATTTATTAATTATATTGTACAATTAAAGTCAGTATATGCAAATAATTCCAAATGTAATTGTAACGTTTATTTTCATCGGTCAACGTCATGAATAGCAAACGGAAATATTTTTCGATATTTCTGTTTGCCCATTAATCCGCTACACAAAAATATAGTGCTGCAAATAAAGACGTTGTTAACATGGATCATGCAGTTTTTTTTACACACAAAATTGGAATTATAAGGATTAAACATTGATCTTTAGGAAATTATGTATGTATAAACTCCGGCAGCTCACTCACAAACTTTACATAAAGTTTCGGACTTTATTCAGTTTGTGAGTGAGCTGCCGGATAATTTTCTAAAAATTAGTGTTTAATCCTATATTTATTTAAAAGCAGCTCCGAAATTGAATATAAATTGAGTTTCTAAAATGTTCATGTTAAAAGAGTTTGGGAATTATTTGAATTTTATCGGTAACATTTTGACCAACGTTGATCTATAATAATGGCCGACTTGGAAAGGATTTGGATTGTAAGAATTATTTTTCCCAACCATCTTCATCGTGCGTGCTGTCTGCACCCGTGATCAAATTTGTGTCTACTTGAACCTTTCTGTTGAATTTGTTTTGCAATATTGAAGAATTATGATCCCGACACTTCTAATTGCTGTTTAAACATAGTCTGACTTATATAACATGGGAAGCTATCGTTAGGAAATATATTGTGATCATTTGCATATACGTTGGCGACGTTTTAGGGAAAATATTGTCACAAATTTCAAGTTTAATATAACTTACTTTTTGTATTTTTTGTGAAAGGTTCATAAACTTCTTTCAGCCAAAAGCAGAACTCAACGATAATTAAGGATAAAGAATTGTATTCTTGAGATAAAGTTTTCAGTACTTCGGTGCTTACCCGGAAGCCGATTATTTTTGGAACCTTACAATATCTAATTTGTTGTAAATTTTGTTGAAAACTAAATAGTATCTCCCTCTTACAAAGTTCAGTCCTTAACTGATTTTTGGCTTTATATTTAGATCATATTGGTTATTTGTTCTCTATCAGTTTTTTAACATCTTTGAGTTAATGGTACTCCAAATGTTTAGATTTTATCTGCACTGAAGAGACGTAAGTTGTCGAAATGCGCATATGCAGAACTTCTGTGTCTGTCTATTGTCTTTGTTTTTCTCTGGACCTTTTTTTATAACCATGCCCTTTTCACTCTTGGTATTCTACTGTCTTTGTTACAAAAAATATTATTCCCTCCCTTCTTCTCATCCTCCTAGCAGTGTAAAAGCATTTGTAAGCTTTACCAAAACAACTAAGTAACGACAGCATTGGATGAAATATTTTATAAAATCACATCCGTTGTTAAATATCATCGAAAATGAAGGTATTACCGACCCTTCTTTGAAGCGACCTTAGTTTCGGTAAATGTGTCGAGTTATTGACTTTTTGAAAATACAAAAATACCGATGTTGGATAAAAACAATAAATTTCGTTATGTTGTACACGTGTTTCAAGGAGTAACCTCTCATTAGCAGCATTAGAATCAAATAATATGGAAAGCCGTAATCCAAAAGATGTCAAAAAAGAATTATTATATAGGTAGCGGTGAAAGATTGAGATTTCCCAGTGAAAGAAAAGTGATAATTAACAGTGAAATTATTTTCCATAATTTCACTCTAGGAAGTGACGTCACAATAGACGTTGTCAACGTTATTGTTAAGTAAACATCACAGCGGATTAATCTTGAAAACGTAGTTCATGAAATGAATCATCGACGGAACCATCAAATATGCATGAAGATCTATATAATAAAAACTATAACTAATCCTTGATTCTGATTATCGAAAATATTCAACTCATGATCGAAAAACGTTGTAATTCACTCATGCGCTCCGCGCATTCGTGAATTACTGCGTTATTCGATCATTCTTTGAATATTTTGCGATAATCAGAATCTTGGATTAGTTATAGTATAAGTACTCATTGCCATATCGAAATAGGAGGCGAAATCAATAATTCACCTTGCAATGCGGTTTGGTGAATGTACATTCTCCTAAAAGTATATAACAGCGCACATTTACTTCAACAAAAGATAATAACTATATAATTTCTCCGGAATGGTAAGTAAGCAATGTTTAAAAAGGTAGTTTTTAAGTTTTTTTCATTTGAATTAATTTTATATTTTTAAAAATTATGTGCATGACGAAACAATTTAAACTAGGTTTATCGTGTGCAATAGATTGGAAACCGGCAGAAACTAACCTGGCATGTAAACCCCGGGAGTTGTTTGTTAATGACTAAAAATTCTTCAAATTTTAATATGGATTTTTGTGGATCATTATAGGATATCTGTCTCCAAGATGACAAACAGAACTTTCCCTTTTCATTTTAGGTTGTTTGTTTTCTCTACTGGATCTTTTTTACTGCCGAGGTGACATGTTTTTTTACGGCGGGTGTCTTCTAGGTAGCAAGAGATGCTTATTCTACTGATGCACCCGTTCTCACGCATGCTGTTTTATTTGGTTAGTGTTGTTCATTTTTCAAGCTGTGTTTTCATTTGTTTTTCTCGTTCCATACTCATGTTAGGTCTTTGTTTCTTTGTGTTACTGACGTTGCCATTGTCCTTGGATTATTCGCTTTTAGACTTACGGTTCAGTTCTCAGTTTACATTTTTTGTTTAATTTAAGTTTTCTGAAAACCTTTATCACCTATAGATAAACAACGGCGTGCTACCAAAAGTATTGATCAGTCTATATATTTCTGTTCAAGTTTTTATTGTGACCTCTGAAATAATTTCTTTTCTATCATAGATTTGTCCGCCTTATATTTATTTAAGTTTCATTCATATTATTTTATGTTAAATCTGGTAGTCAGATTCTTCATTAGGCAATTTGCATTAAAATGGATAATATTTTGCAGCCATATTAGCCAATTTGTCACTGTTTCTGAAGAAGCCTCGGTTATACAACCCCTTTGAGCATGAAACGTTTATTTATTTTTGAAATTTACTCTTCGATATACTAATGAAAAATCGCTTTAAATATAAATAAAAAGTTTGGAAAAGTTGTCAGCACACATACTATGAGATTCACATTTCACAGTATAAAATTATTATGTTTTGCACGGTGTTTGAAAATAATAAGCAGTCTTATGTAATCGTTGTTAACGTTTGTCTTTGTCTTATTCGTGTTTTCCCGTGTAGTTCCTCAGCACATCTTGGCATGTAATTATGATTTTCAGCCATTGTAGGTGTTTCCTGTTATCCATTTTTTTTTCATGTAATCAGTACAAATATTAAGGCTTCGTATACATATTTCTGTTTATGATCTATCTATCTGACATTATTGTATCTTTATCAAAATTACGGAAAACTCCCCATTTCCTAAAGCTATCTAACATTTTTTGGTATTTTTTCGGTTCTAATGTATTCATTCCAAACCCAAACGGTATTCACAAACAATGAAGTTCAGTACCTTGGTGCTGGCCCGAAAACGAATTTTGTTTAGAAACATTTTAGAACATTTTGTTTAAATATAGAAGGGCCTCCAGTTCGCAGTGTTTAATTGCATGGCACTTGTGTCGAAGTAGGGGCGGATAATAATAAAGCATCATATTGTTGATACTTTGTGTTGTACTAGGGACTCATCATTTAAAGGCATAAATTTGGTAATACTTTGGTTGTGGTATGGAGATCATTGTTAGTAATCGGTTGGGTGATACTTTTAGTGTAGTAGGGAATAACTAAATACCGAAGTTACTGTGAATTTACTTTCTGCATATGCGCATTTCGACAAATTATGTCTCATCAGTGCAGATAAAATCTAAACGTTTGGAAGACCGTTTAAAAACTGATAGAGAACAAATAACCGAAATGATCTAAATGTTAAGCCAAAATCAGCCAAGGACAGAGTTTTGCATGAGGGAGATACTCCTTAGTTTTCAATAAAATTTACAAAATTTTAGATATTGTAGATTTCAAAAATAATCGACTTTCGGGTCAGCACCGAATGTTCATTATAAGGCATAAATTGATTGATACCCGTGTAGTAGCAGGGGCGCATCATAAAAAGGCATCAGTTTGATGATTGTTTTTAGTATTGTAGAAGGGGTGGATAATGATAATGATTCAGTTTTAGATACTTTTGTTGTAGTTGGGCGGATCATTACGTGTCATCAGTTTGGTGATACTTGTAGTAAAATTATATCATAATAAGGTATCAGCTGGGTAATAATTGCATTAAGCATAGACCATAATAAGCAATTAGTTAGGTGATACTTTTATTGTAGTAGGGGACAGTCATTATAGGGCATAATTTGGGTGATACCTGTACTAAAAGCGGATTATGATGAGGTATCAGCTGGGTGATAATTGCATTAAGCGCAGACCATAATAAGCAATTAGTTGGGTGATACTTTTATTGTAGTAGGAGACAGTAATTATAGGGCATCATTTGGGTGATACCTGTACTAAAAGCGGATTATAATGAGGTATAAGCTGGGTGATAATTGCATTAAGCGGACCATAATAAGCAATTAATTGGGTGATACTTTTATTGTAGTAGGGGACGGTCAATATAGGGCATCATTTGGGGGATACCTGTAGTAAAAGCGGATTATGATAAGGTATCAGCTGGGTGATTATTGCAGTAAGCGCAGACTATAATAAGCAATTAGTTGGGTGATACTTTTATTGTAGTAGGGAATCATTATAAGGCATCTTTTGGGTGATACCTGCAGTAAAAGCGGATTATGATGAGGTATCAGCTGGGTAATAACTGCAGTAAGCACAGACCATAATAAGCAATTAATTGGGTGATACTTTAATTGTGGTAGGGGCGGATCATAATAATTTATCAGCTGGGTGATACTTGTAGTAACAGCGGATCATGATAAGGTATCAGCTTGGTGATACTTGTAGTGAGAGCGGATAATAATAAGCAATTAACTGAATGATACTTGCAATAAGAGCGGAACATAATAAGGTATCGGCTGGGTGGGTGATACGTGATACTTGTAGTAAGAGCGGACCATGATAAGGCATCATTTGGGTAGAAAGAGCGGATAAAATAAGGTATCAGCTGGGTGATATTTGTAGTAAGAGAGGATCATTATAAGGCATCATTCGGGTAATATCTGTAGTAAGAGCGGATAATAATAAGGTATCAGCTGGGTGATACCTGTAGTAAGAGTGGATCATAATAAGGTATCAGCTGGGTGATACTTGTAGTAAGAGCGGATCATTATAAGGTATCAGCTGGGCGATACTTGTAGAAAGAGCGGATAATAAGAAGCAATTAGTTGGGTGATACCTAATTATAGTAGTGACGGATCACTATAAGGCATCAATTGATTGATATTCCTGTTGTTGTAGTGGCGGTTCATAACAAAGAATCATTCGGGCGATTTTTGTATTAATGACTAATTTTAGTAAGACATCAGTTGGATGATATTTTTAGAAGGGACGGATCATTATATATCATCGGTTCGGTGAAACTTGTGTTGTAGTAGGGACGAATTATAAAAAAAACATCAGTTTGATGATATTGGTATTGTAGTAGGAGCAATTGATGATAATGCTTCAGTTATGTGATAATTATATTGTAAGCGGATCATAATGTAATTAAATACCGAAGTTACTGTGAATTTGAATTCTGCATATGCGCATTTCCACAACGTGTGTCTCTTCAGTGCAGATAAAATCTAAATGTTTGGAAGACCATAAACTCAAAGATGCTTAAACACTTATAGAGAACAAGTTAGCAAATAAGATCTAAATGTAAAGCCAAAATCAGGTAAGTGCTTTGCACGAGGGAGATACTCCTTAGATTTCAACAAAATTTACAAAACTTAAGATATTGTAAGGTTTCAAATAGAATCGGCTTTCGGGTCAGCACCGAAGTACTGCAACTACTGGGCTGGCGAAAACATCGGGGACTAACAGTCCACCAGCAGTGGCACCGACCCAGTGGTGACAAATAAATGACTAAATACCGAAGTTACTGTGAATTTAAATTCTGCATTTGCGCATTTCCACAAGTTATGTCTCTTCAGTGTGGATGACCATAATATGCATGTATCAGTTGGTCGATACTTGTGTTGTTGTATGGTCGTATCAATAAGGTAGAAATTATGTGAGGCTTGCGATGTAGTTGGGCGGATCATAATGAGGCATCAGCTGGATGACATTTGTGCTTTTATAGGGATGGATCTTAATAAAGCATCAGTTTGAGGATACTTGTTTTGTAGTTCGGGCAGATCATACTTAGATGAGTTAGATGACACTTGTGTTGTAGTTGGGGTGGATTATGATACGACGGATTATGAGTTGGATGATACCTTTGTAGTAGAGCCAAGTTATAATAAAGTAAGTGAGAACCGAACCGTCAATCTTAAAGCGAACAATCCAAGGACAATGGCAACACCAGAAACAAAAAAGGCAGAAAAATACAAAGACACAACATGGGTACAGCACAGAAAAGAAAAATGAAGACACTAACACAAAAAGATGAGCAACACGGACCCAATATAAAACCATGGGTGAGATCAGGTGCACCGGTAGAGTCAGCATCTCCTGCTTCTTATATAAGACACCCGCCGTGTTGAACATGTCAAATCCGGTAGTAAAGTCAAATTCGGTAGAGGAAACAACAATTAAGCTTTAAAAATAAATCATTAGTTTGGTAAAACTTTTGTTTTAGTTTTGTCTGTTTACTCTAAGGTATAAGTTTGGTCATACTTTCGATGTACCTAGATGACATTTGTGTTGTAGTTGGGGCGGATTATGATACGGCATGACTTGGATGATACCTTTGTAGTAGAGCCGAGTTATAATAAATCGTTAGTTTGGTGAAACTTTTGTTTTAGTTTTGCCTGTTTACTTTAAGGTATAAGTTTGGTCATACTTTCGTTGTACCTAGATGACATTTGTGTTGCAAAAGTAGCAGTTTACTCTTCCAAAGCACCTCAACTGACTCGTGCTCTGCTATGAAGGATATGCTGCCCATGCCTGTAGTTCTATGCTTTTTTCGGCGAGTTCTATACTTATTTTATCCGTGTTGCCATATAGATCGACGTCGTTTTGATATTTCTTGTCGGTAACTTTAAACATCCTTGCAACCTGGCTATTTTATCAATCTTACAAATATAGCTGCATTTACTTCATGAATGTGTACATCATACAAATATGAAAATATTTAAACTTATTTGCCTGAGGTATACGAAATGTGGCAAATGTATGGCAAACTATGACAAATGGTTGTTGATTATAAGACTACCAATGTTTTGCTTGGTGTACTAAACATGTCTTTTAATGATTTTCATATTAAATTGTGTATTTTACAACAATTCAAAATCGAAAACAATAAATATCGTATGTACATAGATAGATCCGGAACAAAACATTGTATAAAGCTTAAGAAATCGTTTTGAAGTCATTGTTAAAATCCCAAAAACCAATTAATGTTTGTAAAAACCTTTGAACCATGTTTACATAAATACACCAGAGCACTGTTGCCAGATCTAGGCAGCTTATCACTGTTGTCTATCTACGCCTCTTATAACAAGCTACCACGTTTACTAAACATTGAACATGGCTTCTTTTCTTGGCTCTTACGCTTTCTCTTTGGTCGTTAAGAATATTTAATTGTTGTTCAATAAAGGCTTCTTGTTCCTGTAGCTGTTCTAATTGACTTTTATAGAAGACTTCTAATATTGCTTTCATAAATCTGTAATCGTCAATATTCTCCTGAAAAATAAAGAAAATATGTCTGAGAATTAAAAGAAACAGAAATAAGAGAAGGCAAAAAAAAAGTGGGAGGAAGTGTTATTTAAGGTAGTTCGACACTAATACACGGCACATTCGATTGGCGCATTTGTGAAACACAAGTCGGATGCGGAATTGACTTGATTTTCAAACCGGAATATTCCTGTATTGGCTTATTCACTGTGACGTCATAATAGATTGGCATAAACTTTCCCGCGAATTAGCTCCCTTTTCCCGTAAATATTGTCTATTTCGTAAACTATATAAAATATCTCTCTTAATCGAACGGTGACATATTGATTTTTTCAGCGTAACAGATAGCTTAAGTGTATATCTCTGAAATATCAAAAAATAAAAAAAAAAATCTATCTGATATTTATTTTATATCAAAGATAAACAATAAGCATGTTATCACAGTTCCCTATATATTCTTTGTAAATATTGCTGAAAAATTCTGAATTTGGCCTAATTTTCAAAGCCATATAACAGGAAAAGATGATCGGTGACATATCATTTTTATTTTATTTTTTGAATATATAGGTTAAGACCTTCAAAATATCTTAAAAGCAAAAAATTCTGTCTGACATTTTATTAGGATCGAACTACCTTAAATCGGATACTTCAGTTTGTGTCAATCTAACAAAACATTTGAGCGTCAAAAAGTTTTTCCCTAAACTACAAATCATGACACTCTGAAAATCCGATCGTTACGAATATCATCTGTACAGCAAAAATAAAGCCCTTAAGTACCAGTTTTTCCGTTCTGACTAAAGGTATATTTATTTCCCGGATGACAACAGATCTTTCCCTTTACAACTAACGTTTATTTGTCCTCTGTCGGATTTGACTTTACTACCGCAGTTGACATGTCCAACAAGGTGGTAGTCTTATAAGAAGCAGGAGATGCTTACTCTACCGGCACACCTGATCTCACCCATGCTTTTTATTGGGTCCAGGTTATTCATCTGTATGTGTGTCTCCATTTTTCTTTTTTTGTCCTGTTCTCAAGTGGTGTCCTGTTTGATGCTGCCGTTGTCCATGGATTGTTCGTTCTTTTGACTAAAGGTCCGGTTCTCACTTACACAATGTTCAAATGAAGTGCAAAAAAAAATCGAGAACAACAGACAAACATAAACAACGATAGGACATCTAGACAGCCGGTAATTGGTACCGGAACTTGCAAAAGCCAGCGGTAGGATTAAACCGGTTTATGGGTCAAAAACCTCCCCTTCTCTGTCTGTCCCGATTCCTTATAGTATAATAAACATATGGATAAAACCCAATACACGTAGACTTCTTACTCCATGACAAAGATATTGAAAAAGAAAAGGGACAAGTAGGTCTATGAGTGCTCGAGGATAAATTGCTTGCTAGCCCAAGGAGCCTAGTCTTCTGGTGAGACACTGTCGCACCATAGAAGAACATCAAATTCAAAACTTCCAGAAGGGTTTGGTAAAGGATCGAGTATTTCAGTAGACATCGACGGTAATATTGAGGGTCTAACATGCGTGTGAGATACTCAGGTCACTGGATCCAAAAGCCAATTTAATGGAAACAAACAGAATATCTGGTCGATATCCCCTTTTATGTAAAGAATGTAAGTTACGTCCCAGTTTATCTTAAAGCATTCCACACATTTATTAAATGTGGTACTGAGGCAGTTTTTATGGATTTCACATAACTGGATTAACTCACTGATAGAGTGATGAGTGTCGTTTACGGAGCAGGACATGTTTACCCTTCAGGAGCAACAGATATCACTTACGGTCTTAATGGAAAATCACACTGTCAGTGTCGTGCCTTAGTCTTAAACGATTTGTTTATATTGGGTTTTCTTGTGAATGTGTCATTTTTTCTCTATTTTCACGTTTTTTGCTTGTCTCCTGACCAACTCGTCCATTGTACTTTTTGTTGTCTCCAAATTTAACATTATCCTACACAGTAAAAAATCCTGTATCAGATTATTTTATCCTCTTTCTCTGCAGACTTTGTTCCCTATTAATGTTCATAATTAACTACATTGTTTTCATACAAGTGTGATTTGATATTTGTGTGCAATATCTGGACAAAAATTAAATGCTCAGGATAACTTGAATATTTAAACGGTCAGTTCTATTGAAATGTGTTTTGGAGCACGGATTTCGATTCGAGTCCATATGCCCCAGGGAGGGACCCAGTATACTTTTTGGTTTGAACGATTAGATAACGGATTACTGTCGGGATGTGAACGAATGAATTATGAGAACGTGGTGGGAAGGGACAAGAAAATTCTTTTCACGTCTTTACTTGGATAAATAATTGAAAATTTTGTATAAGGCGAAAAATCGAAACGTATAATTTAAGCATATGTGTATTTTGGAAATTATATCGATATCCTTGATAGTTCTATTTTTAAAAATATTTCAATATTTAATTTGAAATCAGACACGTATAAACCCAATTAAGGGGGTAGACCTGGGGTAGGAGGAGATAACTCCGTTTTTCACTTTTTTAATACTTACGCAAACAAATAGAATCATTACAATAGGTAATATCAAAATTCTAAAATTGTAAAAAAAATCCACACAGCAAACAAATATTAATTTTGTTATGAAAACAAATACCAAACATTCAATTATTTATAAAGAGTGCATTTTACCCTCCATTTTTGCAATGCTGTTCAAAGATAATGAAAATATGTAAAAGTTAGATTTCTTCCAAGGGAGGTAATTTATAGCAAAGAATCAGCAATTTTATTGTTTTTTACCCACTTTATTTTAAATTAAGAAAAAATGGGACGGTAGAATTTTCTGAAATTTTAATATATCTTACATATACAAGTTTTCTTTCTATTCTCAGTTTTTGATGAAAATTAAACGACAGAAATTTTTACAAGAAGTGTTTAATAGTGATCAAAATAGAGTAAAAATTTCAGCCTATACTATTCAGAACACACGTGTATTTCAGTTCAAACTAGTTAGATTAACTATGATTATTCATGCTTACTTTCACACATGTCTAGACTGCAGAATTTTTCATTATGAGGAAACAGGGTATCTTTGATGACCACTAGACATAAAACGGGACGGTAAAAATTGTTAAAAATTGCTGAAAGTCGACATGAACATGTGTAGTTTTAAAACTGAAAATATTAAGAAAATTAAACGAGAGGAAAATTTTGGGCTTCCCCAGGTCTACCCCCTTAAATTTAAATTATATGTCCATATCGATATAATTCCGCTGCCTGCAACACAAAAATATGCTTGTTTTGCCGAAAGTCAAAGATAAAAAGCGATTTTTTTCCAGTGTTTGATATGATGTAGATTCTCTCAATACTCAATTAGGCATATTTCCCTCAACTGATATCAATACTATAATTGGATAATATTGGCTAAAACATGGGTGTCCGGTATGTAAAATCTCATTAAAAAAATATACTTGGGTAATATAGACTGAAAAAGTGTCGGATACGTGAAGTATCAATTTTAATATTCTATACGAAATGCACAGTGTAAATTTACTCTGCCGTTAAATGTAATGTTATATGTGGGTAATATGGACTACGGGAAACGTGTTGAAATGAAAAATATTTATTTTTATGTCCAATTGGGTATTTATGTACTAATGGAAAATTTTCAGGCCGTGAAATCTCTATTTCGATGTTTTGTTGTATTATATGGATTAAGGACAAATTTTGGTGTTAAAAGATTATATTTTCATGTTATTATTTAGTTAAATTGAGTTTAAGATTTGATTTCAGTGACAGCTCTTTATTGCAAATAAATTTCACTTGTTAACGCAAAACAGTTGTCATGGAAAAGCTTCTTAAGAAAAAAAATCAGCCCGTGAAGAGCACTTCAAAAGTTAACTTGAAGTAAACTTAAAGTGCACCGATGAACGATGCGCCTGCACCAATCTGCACATAAACATCATAATAACATAAATATTTTTGTTGTTAAGTTAAAGTAAATTTGAATATTAGTAGTAATTTGTTGTGAAGAACCTAAAGAAAAATACATTTCTGAAGCTGAGATTTGAAGTTTATTAAATTACAAGTGAAACGAATCTAAGAGTGTTCAACCTAAAATATCACGTGCACATGAACGTTAGTGAAAGAATAAGCTGCTAGTCACTCGTCATTTCAATTGATAGGCTACATCTAAAGGAGATAATCATTTTGTGCAAGTATCTTAAATAGTTTATTATTAATATTTTTATATTTTGTTTATTTTTTTTGTTCCAGGGTTTTTGTTACAGACTAAAGGTTTTCTCCTTTATACTAAACAAGTTTGCTACTAACCCGTAACAATCTACCTATTACAGACTTCATTGTAGAATTTAAAAAAAACTCCCTACACATTTCTAGCTCCATTAAACAGTTATTAGAAAAATGTATGTCTTTCTGTCTAAATGGGAAAGTTGTTATTCCCATGAAATACCCTTGCGACCGTAGATCATTATACTGATATAAGCCCAGCTTTGTAACAATCAACAACACAACTGTGTTAATATCTAAATCATACTGCGTTATAAAAAAGTCAATCTACGTTATTTAACAGTAAAGACAATTTGCTATATAATCATTATCAAATGTTATTTCATTTGTTACATGCCTAGATAATTTACAGTAATGTGATTTCAGCATGTGTTAATTCATCATAAATAACCCCAAAGCATAGTTCGAGCACACCAACAACTTGATCAATTACTACATTTTATCATGAGCTGGTTGAGGTCACTATCAAGGCAGTAACAACTAATTGCCGTTACTAGGTCATGGAATCAAATAAAAATACATCTTTTTTCGGCGTTGACATTTTAAAAAAATATCTATATAGACTTTTATTTTATAAGAGCGAAACAAATCATTATTGTTAGCCAAGATCTTCTTAATATGCCAATGAACATGGCACAATTAAACATAAGATACAATTGAGTGCAGTAGAACACCGAAGGAGCAAATTATGCGCTAACCACAAAACTCATTGTCAAGAGACGTGGCAAAACGAGAATAGAGAAAAACAAAAACATCAGACAGCAAATATAAACAGAGGATTATTAGAGCGAAGGAAAAAAAACCATCAGACACTCCGTACCATCTATCGCATAACATTCAATGCAAATCTGACATCCTTTAAATAGATTAAGTCCATGTGTGGACGTTGTCACTTTTTATACGATCTTTTAAAAATATACCACAGATTTAAAACACTAACGAGCCTTCAGCTCTAAAATGTTCTCACTACCAAAGCTCATTTTGACGGCCTCATTTCAGCAATATTAATTATCTAGATTATGAGGGGAAACTCCTGCCTGAAATGAGACCATACCTCAGTCACTACCAGGTATGAGATAATACCATTGTTGAAGGCTTCCTTGTGGCTTCAAGATGAAGCGTTATTCCTATGCTTGGTTTTACCATGTATTATAGAGACTTTTGTCGCACATTTTACCATGCATTTGTATATTTGTCTTATATGCATCAACTCCAGCAGATTTCGGCAGTAATACTTAAAATCACAATTAAAAACAAAATTGATGAGCTTTATTTTCAACGATTTAATGTATAAAGAAGTTCACACTAAAAAAAAAAACTTAAGGAAATTTAGGAAATTTTATATGTCAAGCACTTTATAAAATTTTTAGGAAGGGTAGAAATGCGACCGTAAGGTGGCTCACTCATCACATTTTTGAATTTTTGTCATATTTTGGAACTCCTCTGGTCTTCAGTTCAATGGCAAGAATTTTGCACATAGACCCCTATTTTTATTTAATGAATGTCTTCTATTGGTCAAATTAAGACACCTAACAAGTTTTTATAAAATTCTTGATATAACTGCTAAACTTGTAGACAAAAAAAAATAATCCTGATGTAAAATCAAGGAAAATTCCAGATAAATTCATTTCCCGCCAAAGTTTTAATGTCTTCTATCTCCTTTATAAGAACACTGACCTATATATTTCTTTTTACTTTTTCATTAAGTCTGGAATGCTTAATTAATTTAAATATGTTTCAAGAAATCCTTGATATAAACAAATTAGACGTGAGCCTCCTTAATGTTTAATAATCCTTAGACGATAAAACTCCCGAAGTAATATGGAAATTATCATACAAAGTCCGTGAAGATAGAGACCGGACATGTAAACAATTGGAGCGTCTGCTGCTTTACATGTAATGTCATCTGACAAAGCCAATATCGCGGCCAGAGACAAGCCAAGTCCAATAACTAAGCTGAGACGACTAAGGGTCTGTTCACACTGGAGTTAATCCGGATTAAGTTAATCTGGATTAATTTAATCTGGATTAAGTTAATCCAGAACGTTACGTTCTCATTTACCGTTTTTTAGTTAAATTAAACGTAACATTGTGGATAAAGTTAATCCAGATTAACTTCTTTTGTAGTGTGAACAGGCCCTAAGTCTAACTTCGACAGGATTGTATGAGGCCGTTACATAAATTGTTTAAATAAATAAACATACGAATACCGAAGCAAAAGGGTTGAATAAGGGAAAATTAAAAAATAAAAAATCTGAAAGGAAAAAAAAAGAATTTTTGACCTCGACTATGCAGCAATGACAAACGTTTACTATTCGTTAAGAAAGACATAGCAAAAACTTCAAGATACCGAACGGCGACAGCTGTATATACTGTAGACAAAAGTCAAACACATAATTGTATGAATTTGACTATCAAATAGAGTTCACTTTATTTCAAATTGGGTAATACAAAATTACCAAACAGAATCGCCAAGAGTCAATGTAAAAGAGGCAAAAAGACAAAAAAGGTGAAAATTTTTCACCCAATGGTCCTTAATTGGTACAGGTATTTAAAAAAACAATGGTGGGTTAAACTGGTTTTATGGCGCGCCAAACTTCCACTTCTATTGCAGTGGTGGAGTAAAATTGTCCACTTATACATTTATGCTCCTTAGCTGATTTTGGCTTTACAATTAGATCATATTGGTTATTTGTTCTCTATCAGTTTTTAAACATCTTTGGGTTTATGGGCTTAAATCGTTTAGATTTTATCCGCACTGAAGAGACGTAAGTTGTCGAAATGCGCTATTGCAAAATTTAAATTCACAGTAACTTCGGTATTTAGTTATTTGTTACCACTGGGTCGATGCCACTGCTGGTGTACTGTTAGTCCCCGAGGGTATTCACCAGCCCAGTAATCCGTACCTCGGTGCTGACCCAAAAGCCAATTCTATTTTGACACTAACAATATTTAAATGTTTGTAAATTTTGGTAAAAACTAAGGAGTATCTCCCTCACGCAAAGCTCTGTCCTTAGGTGATTTTGGCTTAACATTTAGATCATATTTGTTATTTCTTCTCTATCAGTTTTTAAACATCTTTGAGTTTACGTCTTCCAAACGTTTAGATTTATCTCCACTGAAGAGACATAAGTTGTCGAAATGCGCCTATGCAGAATTTAAATTAACAGTAACTTCGGTATTTAGTTATTCATTTCTGGTTCAAATAAAAAAAAGAAAAAGAAAAAAAAACAAAACAAACAAAAACAAACATATGTTCTTTCGTAGTTTTTTTTCAAAATAACTCAGTGTTATTCCAGATAATTTCAGAACATGGATATACATTAAATACTTTAATTGTTCTGTATATACAACATATGACCAATTCTGTTAAGGTGTCGTCATTATCTAAAAACTTGATCAACTGTTTCGTCACCAAAATGTCTTTTACAATAGGCCTGCAGGGAAATATTCACTTTCATTTCTATTTGTATAAGAAAAAAAACTATATGTATTTTACCATTTAAAGCTTCTCTAATGTAATACCAATCTTTTATTCCTCTTGAAATTAATCCACAAGAGAATTTAGAAAAAGAGAATTTTTTTTTATCTAACTGCATTAGTTGACGCCGTTTAATGGTTTATTGTATGATACCCAGAGACAAATGTTTTACTAGAAAGCCCTCGATACTTCAGTTCGGTAAACTTTTCAATTCATTAAATTCTATGACCAAATTGTCTAGATATCTAATATTGTAATGTAAAATATATTTTGTGTAATGTGGTGACATTGAATTTCTAGTCTTGTAGAAAGAGTCTTGGCAATTATTTGAACTTTTTAGCAGTTAATATTTTGTTGTTGTTCTCCAGCCAATTTGCACAGGAGTCATTGCAATTTACCCTTTGCTGCATAGCAAGTTCTTGATCATTAAAAGACAGCAATGAAGATAATTTACACTGAAAATAATTTCCAAATGTTACACTAGGAAATGACGTCACACTTACGCTGTTTAGGAAAGTGACGTCACAATTTGCGCTGGTAAGGTTGATGTCAACCCAAGATTTTCTTGAAATAATTTGCTGTTCAATCATTCAAGGATAAGTAATGATTTTTATTATACTTTATGCAAATTACTTACTTCATCAATTTATTTCGTTTGATAAGCGGCATTTGTTTATTTTCACTGCCGTTTCATTAGCCCCGCCAATATCCTTAGCAACATGTGTTAATCATTAGCGGGTGTTAATGCCTGAAATTAAAACCCACTTCGATCGATTGATACAGATTCCTGTTTTCTCGTTGTTTTTCTCTTTTTTTTTGTTCTTGACAAGAATAATTTGGGCTTATTTCGTCATAAATTAAATAAAATTGACTTCATAATATGAAAAGAACCTAGACTGTTAAAAGTACAGTTTATTTTTGGTAAACAACAGTATCCAAATAGTAATAGAGTACTGGTCATTTTTAAATGCTATGCTTACTACGGGAAAGTGGCCAGACCTCTTTAGACGAAGGTGTTTGGGTAGATTAACACTTTCGATGAAAAAAGTATTACTCTCGGCGTTGTCTGGGGTGATGATTTTACCTCTGGTGTTAGTCTACCCTAAACCTTCATTCAAGGGCAATATGTTTTTAATTGCATTTTTTTATTGACGGGTAAAAAAAACAAAAAAGCAAAAACAAAAAAAAAAAAAAAAAAAAAAAACCTATTGGATTGATGTTAGAGTTATGCAGAAAAAAATACTATGTATACAAGACGAGACTTTTTTCCATAACAAACCTGGATTGAAACGTCATCAATATTCAACAGACGTTGTACTCGTTTCTACATTCCGTCCTTTGGTCTCGGTCTTATGATTTAGAAGTGCTTTTGTTACAAGCATTTAATGTCATTTCTATTAATAATGTAAATTTATTCACCTCAGTATTTAAGTACTCTAGTTCCGATATCCATTCAATAGTTTCCCACATTTATTAATTTGTAAAACAAAGTTTGAATTGCGCTATGTTCGGGGATGATTTTAACGTCAACTGCTATTAAGTTTGTATTTCTTTATTTTAGTTGTATGAGTATTTTAGAATTTGAACTTGACAGGAATTATTGAGAATTTTAATTATTGTAGTACTATTTCTAAAAGTAAAATACAGAAAAATACAATGAAATGAGTTTATTGAACATAAAATCAAAGCAAAACTGCATTTACATAACAAGTCTCACAAGTACAGAAAAACATTTTGAAAATCTAAAAAGACATTTAGCGTTAAACAACACGTAAACAAATACATATAGATGTTCACTGTTACAGTTTAATTTTGGATCATATACACATGTAGGCTTCAGTATGATTTCAAGAATATTGTTTTTATATACTGCGATAATGACAATATTATGCACATGCACCACAAAAGATAAGTTAATCAATTCATATCCATTGAAAAAACGTTTTGTTGGGCAACCCTTGTGGTCATTTTAATTAGACTTTCTTCAAAATCGAATGATTTCCTGATAAGGATACTCGATAACGTCACATGACATTACAGGGATCAGCAATTATGTCAAAAATATATTATACCCCATTTCTATTACGATAATAAATCAATAATTATACCATTTCCCCTAGAAATTAATCATGTTAAACAATTCCTGTTCTTTATTGCTTATCAAGGATATGTACTTTTATGAAAGTTGAAAGTTTCAGTGGACAATTTCATGAAGGGAAATTCCGTTTATTAGCGACGCATTTTTTTCTATTTTTGAATTAAAACTTATCTTAGTTCAGTTGATACAAGACGTTAAAAACTGAAGAAGTATTCTGTTAACCCCATTAAATTATCTATCAGCTTCTCCTGGTTTTGATTTTAAAGCACCAATAAGATGTCAAAGAGACAACGAACTACAGGGGAGTAATAACAACTCCAAGCAACCATAAGATCTTCAGTGATTGGTGAGGAAACCCCACAACCAACGGGAGGTCGGAGTCGGACCCTAAATAAAGACTAATCAAGTTCAGCGAAATGAACACCACCCTAGACTCCTGTAGAAAGTAAACTATTGTCTAAGTAGAAAACAGACAAGACATAAAAAGGCTTATTACATTTCCTGATTCAGAACTAGATTTGCAATTGCAAGCAATAGCTGATGTCGCCCCTGACAGCCTATTCGATGTTTCTACCTTGTTCGCAGTGTCAAAATCTACCTAGAAATCAGTTTTTGTTGAAATCGGTCAAAGTTGAAATTTTGACATATCTTGGCGGCCATCTTGGAAATGTCGGCCATTTTGAATTTTTTTGTTGCATGCCCATCTTTCTATGGTGATTAAACTTTTTGCCAAATATGAATGAATTCTGTGAAGGCCTGTGTGAGATATTATCATTTTCGTTGAAGTCGGACAAATTTAAAACGTTGATGTAACTTAGCAGCCATTTTAAAATTTTTTTTGGTGGAGGTACATTTCCATAAGGTGATCCAACTTTATACCAAATATGTAATAATTCTATCCATGCATCTCTGAGAACTAAGACGGACAAAAACAGGTGGAAGAAAGAAAGAAACAATAATAACTAGATTTGCAATTGCAAGCAATAGCTGATGTCGCCCCTGGCAGCCAATTCGATGATTCCATCTTGTTCGCAGCGTCAAAATCTACCTAGAAATCAATTTTCATTGAAATCGGACAACGTTGAAATTTTGACGTAGTTTGGGCGGCCATCTTGAAAATGACGGCCATTTTGAATTTTTTTTTCGCATAAATTCCTTTCTCTCATATTACTGAACATTTATGTACAATATGTACAAATTCTTTGGTACAGTTCCAGAGATATTGAATCCTCCATTTCTCAACGTAAAAGGGCGACCATCTTGGAATAGTGGCCATTTTGAAAATTTTTGCCGGTGCATACACATCTTCTCATGATGGTCCAACTTTGTGCCAAGTATGATTGAATTCTGTCCGAGCATCTTTGAGAAAACAGGCGGACAAAAATCCTTGGAAGAAAGAAAGAATAATGAAAAATAATAATAACGAGTGATGATATGTTTGCATGCAAACACAAGTCATCCAAACCAGATTCCATACTCAATTGCTCTTTGAAAGAATGTTGTGTTGTAAATTTATCACCAATGATTGTAATAATGTATTCGGACTGAATTGTTTTTTATTCCTCATATCAGAATTAATGTTTAAGACTCATTATGTTTTAACCATCAGTGCTAGTATTGCTTTGATTCGCAGGTTAAAATATTGTCTTTATTGCGTCAGAAAGGAAGTTGCGTGATAATGTTCTCATTATTGATTCATCAATGAAACCAACATTCCAAGCGTAATATGTGTATAAATTGATACTTTAACGTGAAATAAAGTTTTTGGGCTGTGACCTTGACCTTTGACCTTGACCTCATTTTGAAGGTCGCATCTTCCTGAACATTTTGTATGTTGAATGTCTTTTTGTAACTTAAATAGTATTTGAGCTATACGCAAAAAAACCCAAAATCGCACACAAAAATCTGTTTTCGGTCCATAGACCAAAAACGGTTTGTCCAATAATTTTGGACTCATGTAATAAATGTAGATCTTAACAAGACGCACATTATCTCCATTAAATTTCATCAGCTATCTGTTACGGTTTAAGAGTTATTACAAAAACAAGGTCTGGGGTCAAAGTTCAAAGTGACCAGTGACCTTTGACCTTTTTTAAATGTAACACATATCACCTAAGATGAATGGAAAAGGTTTCAGGTTTCTATCTCTTACCGTTTTCGAAAAAAACATGTTTAAAGATATGACGAAATTTTCAAGGGGCATAACTCATGAACCGTTGACCAGAGAGTTTCGGTCCAAATGTAACGAATGTCCGTCATGGCAAAACAAACATTTTTGTCATTTCATTTAATCATCTATCTTTTAAGGTTTCAAAGTTATTCCGATAAGAAGGTTTGAGGTCAAAGTTCAAAGTGACCAATGACCGTGGTCATTTTGGAAATTTTTAGACCTTCCTGCACATCTTGGGGTTGGTATCTACAATGGTACCAAGTTTCATAAAGTTTGGTCCACCAATCTCTGAGAAAATGTTAGGACAATGTTTGAAAAATCATTGAGGAATAATAATAATAATAAGAAACAGAGTAAACACAATAAGTCACCAAACTTACAAAACAATATGTCGTCCCGACTACGTCTTGGGGCGACATAATAACAAAGAAACGGACCAAAAACAATATGTCGTCCCGACTACGTCTGGGGCGACATAATAGGAAACGGTGCAAGCACAAGAAGTCGCCAAACTTTGTTTTGGCGACTTAATAATAATGATAGAGAAACAGACAAAAAACAATATGTAGTCCCGACTACGTCTGGGGCGACATAACAACAATAAATTTCAGTTCTCAACAGGACTGAATCAACTGTGAAAAATGGTAACTGAAAGAACTAAATATACGGACATTAACATGAAATCACAAAAGACTACAAGCAGTTAACTGACATGCCAGCTCCAGTTCAATTCACAACTGACAAATAAAATTACGTACCGTCAGTTTATAGCTTCCACCAAGAACCCTTCTCGTGAGGGGTTTAGCATAATGATTTCATGCATATACCAGAAAACATGACCCGTGCTCACGCAATACTGATTTTAGAATTTAAGAATGTGTTTAGTTAAACGCAAAGACTCTATCAAAATATCAATGTTAATACTAAAGTAGGCCATTTCGAAAACGTATTTCTCTTCAGTAGAGATATAATCAAAACATTGGAAAAACAGAGATAGAAAGATGCTAAAAAGCTAATGAAGAATGGGAATTATAACAAAATTACCGAATAGATTTGTCAAGAGCCGAAGTCCATGAGACTAAACAAAAAAACAAAAACAAATCGGGTGGAAACCACCAGCAAAATTGTCGAGCACAATGGTCGTGACTTAGTACAGGCATTTCAAAAGAAACGGTGGGTTAGAACAAAGAATCAACAGCATCTAAATATAAAGCCAATTGAAGTTTGTATGATGGAGAAGCTCAATATTATTCAATTTGGATACTGTAAATTTTCAAATAAAATCAACTTTCGGGCAAGCATCAAAATACTAGATTACTGGATAGTTGAATGAGCCGGTTTATTTATTGAAAAATTAATATGCCAACTTTGACATTGACCAATCAAAATAGTCGTTACAATCAGCGTTGCATCAATGTTCTGATTTCTTAAAAAGTACGATATCATTTCAACAATATACATATATAACAGTAATTAAGTCAGTTTCCGGTAGGTTAAGAAAAGGTTACTAAAGATATTGATTGAAATCGACAATTTTTCTTCGATTCCCCAGACAGGGCAGATGAGGATATAATGGATGTCTGCGTGAGACGCTAACAATCTCTGCCTTTAACCACATTCTTACCGTTTTATATTCCCACCAGTATTAACGTGTAAGTAAATAGTCTGATGACAAGTGACTGATATGGTGTACAGATATCATAACCCCGGGGACAAGCCAATTTAATGTAACGAATAAATATAGAACAGGCTTTAACTAGCGTCAGCTTACATTTCTTTCTTTTTCTAACTGGATTAGTATTTTGAATTCATTACATATACAAGATACTATATACATATGAACAGATGAAGTTTTCCCTAAAAAGGTGATTAAACCAAAATTAGTCGTCATCTTACATGTATGAAATGTGTCACGTAAACAAGCAAATCTAAATTGTTTGTTTCGGTAGGTGAATAAGCATTTCGTTATTTCATATCCTAAAGCTCTTTTAAAGTACCCAGTTGGAATAATCATCTGTTTCAGGTATATAACTTCAAAAATACTTTTCATACTTATTTTTCGTATTGCTACTGGCTTGTAAACAGTAGACTTTATCAAGCAATTTCTCGTCTTATCTCAACCATTAGACTTGACTAATCCGTAACTACAATTTATTCTTTGGACCTATCATGTTAAAGGACCAAGTTTTAATTCATTGCGGAGTTCGTGTGATCATATCCTTAAGATTTCGTTGGTCCTTACCATTCAATAACACATTTTTTCGTCTTAAAGGTTGACATTCATTATCCGGTATTCGTTAAGACCATTAATATATATAACTTTAACATTGTTACTTATAATTGATCATTTATGCTGATGTTTGGATCGGTATTTCCCAAATCATGTCTTTTTAGTTTAAAATATAATTCCACTTTTTTAGACTTTCATTTTATTATTACAGCACAGAAATACTACAAAAACAAATGGAATTTACAATGGATATTTTAGTTCACAGGATTGGAAAATTATCATGTTTTGTAAAGAAAATCATGTTTTGTAAAGAAAATCAATCATCTACGGAAATGTCAAATTCATGATGATGAGAAATTGTCTTAAATTTAAAGCCCGGTATATATTAAACAACGAACAAAATGCTAAACAAATATTGGACTTCACTTATTAGAGCTGAAATTTCATTGACGACATACGTTACCACTGGACATTCGCCTACTCTTTTTTCATATAGTTTGTTTGCCTTATCTGTAACAACTTTTGTCTTAAAGTTATATGATGTGATATCTGTTTCTAACTATCATTGTAAACAATGGTGTTCCCTTGAGATATGTCAGCCTGTTAACACTGATGGATCAGTAAACAGTTATTGAACAAACACTTAAGATGACCAGCCAAGATGATAGCAGTATATAACATGTCAAACAATTAATACTAAGGCCTGATTCGCAATTGACTTAGATATTATTCCTCTATTACATATAATCAGAACATATTAAAAAAAAATTTAGGAAATAAATTGAATTTTATGATCCTAACAGTTATTGCAGTGAACCCTATCTCAGTAAAAACCAGATGTCGCACGGTCAGTTAAAATTCTGTGTGCTGTTTTGAAGTAGCACGTATTACACTTTTCATGGAAGCAAAAATATGAAATATATTTGTAAAAAATTTGTATATTTGTAAAAACACTATCCCAAAATCTGCCAAATCAGGTATTTTTCAGTCTGTGTTACTTTTATCCCCTCTGAATGTCTATGGCCATCATCATAACATCATTTAAAATTATGATGTGTCAGTGTAACAAATGAAAACGGACATTTTCAGCCAGGTTTCAAGTCTTCTCGGGTTTGACTTGACCCTGGATTTGATTTACTACAATGTAATAGTTTGACCAGTGCCATTAATGGACTAGAACCTGCTTTACCTTACTTTCTTTTTATTTCCAGAATTTTGGCGGTCTCGTGTCTTTTTTTCTGTGTCCCCGTTTTTACTATTTTAGTATTCTACTGTCGTTATGTCACTTAAATGTTGCCGTACTGTTACATTTGTGACATATCGTACCAGCTTACATACAAAATAACTAAATGTTGAACTTACTCCTTACTTCCTCTAGCTCAATAATACGGGGGTGTATAATTCTCTACTAGTACGATTAGCACTCGTTTGTTCTAATCTCGAAGATTTTAATGACTGTAATCTCACTATCACAGCCAAACTTTTACAACACGGTTACAGATGTCATAAGTTGTTGAATACCTTCAAGAAGTATTATTATAGATATGAACATTTAATATCTAAATATGGCGTTACTCGCAAACAGCTTATTACTGTGGGCATTTCTAATCCTCGTTTTTACGGAAATGTTGTCAAAATGCCAAACTTATTTAAGATTCAGGAAAGCTGGGATGTAACCTACATTCTTTACGTACTAGGGAATATTAACAAGACACTCTGCCCGCATCAGTTAAATGAGCTTTAAGATCTAGTGACCTGAAAATTTTGCACACATACTGGCCTCTTACTGATACTGCCGATGTCTATACTGAAATACATGAAATTTTTTTACCAAATCCTTCGGGAAGTTTTGAGTTTGATTTTTCTTCCGTAGTACGACAGTGTTTTACCAGCAGACTAGGCTCCTTGAGCTAGCCGGCAGTTAAGCGGCGAGCACCCTTTGACCCATCTTTCAAAATTACGTATTGTCATTTTCTCTCCTTTCAAGATTGTGGTCATGGAGTTAGTGTACCTGTATTGGGTTTTATTTGTATGTTTATTACAATTTAGGGAAACGGGACAGTTAAAGGGGAGGTTTGGGTACCCATTAACTATAAATGCGCATATGCAGAAAATAAATTAACAGTAAGTTCGGTATTTTGTTTTTAACCCTACCGTTGGCTTTTGCTAGTACCGTTACCAAGTCCGGCTCTCACGAGTTCCTGGCAGATTGTGGCATGTGACTGTAATTTTTAGCCATTGTATATATTTTCTGTTGTCCCCTTTGTTACATTTACTGTTAATTTAATTTCTTCATACGACCATTTCGACACTTATATCTCATCATTGCAGATAAAATCTAAAACTATAAACTCAAAGATGCTTAAAAACTGATAGCGAGCAAGTAACCAATATGATCTGAATGGAAAGCAAAAGCTGCCAAGGACAGAGCTTTGCATGAGGGAGATACTCCTTAGTTTTCTACAGAATTTACACAAATTAAAATATTGTAAGTTTCCAAATAAAATCGGATTTCGTGTCAGAACCGGTGTACTGACTACTTGGTTGATGAATACCCTCTGAAACTAACAGTCAACCGCGGTAGCATCGACCTAATGGTAACAAACAACTATAAACCGAAAATACCTGCATATGGCCATTTCGACAACTTATGTCTCATCAGTGTTCAAAAAGCTGCGTGCAGGGTAAATGAATGTTACTACTAATAAATCGAAAATTAAGGACATGAAATTTGAAAACATGTTTGACATAAATTCTAGTTTCAAGTCCATCTTTGTCAATTTCGAGAAATAGATCTTAATATCAAGCCGACACATTCACAAACGAATACCAAAGCAAAAATGATTAAAGGGGAAATTCCAAAATAAAAAATCACTGAAATCCATACCAAACACCAATGAAGAAAACTTGACAAATACAAAACAAACAAAAATGAACAAGAACGCCACAAAACTAAAGCATTAGCAGTGTGAACCCTACATAAACTGGGTGCTCCGGAAAGGTAAGCCTGATATGTTGGTTTTGTCACAGTCGTTGTTTGTCTGTCCGTTAACATGGTTAATAAACTGTTGATCTACCCAAAGATATCTATTTTCATCTGTGAAATAGAAACATTGTAACGGTCTGTCAAATCGTTTTGACTTATTTGTTAATTTCCAGTTGACAAGAGTATTAGACGTTAGCACTCATTTAAATATTGTTTATTGAATTAAAAGATCGAAAGTATATATATTGCTGAGCAATTTTCCCTTTTTTACAAGAAATCAGCTTCATAAGAGTTCAAAAACAGATTGTCATTTAGGGTTGCACAATGGGTGCCCATTTGAAAAGGCAATGTCAGCTGAAAACTGGGTAAGATTTTCTTACAACATTGTTCATGTTGTACTTTAAGATGAACTTTGAAGTACTTATGTCACCTTATATATTTCATGAGACTATAAAAATATAGGTTCAAGCATATTAAGCTGAAACAAAATAAATTTGAGGCACATTCTAACCATCAGGCTACTTTCTAGTTTTTCAAAAAAAAAAAAATTCAAACATAAAATTTCCGAGAATGTTAGTATATCAATTGAATACGATGAAATAATGCGGCTGAAGCGATTAGAGTCAAAAACAAGATGACTGTAAAAGACGATTAAAAGTTTGAGGTATAAGTAAGGATGTTTCCGATTTGTATATACTACCTCAAGTTGTAGTGCTCTCGCGTATATATAGCGTTAAAATCAAATACACTTATAAATCAAGAATTATTTTAGTTTCAATTTTAGTACACCATTTTACTGATGTTTCCTAAACATATACAATAAGTTGTACTTGTAGTATTGTTCATAAAAACACTAATCACTTGATTATATATAGAAAAAAAGATGGGAAACGGCGAATGTGTCAAAGAGACAACGACCCAAAAGGGAGCATGTATGTATATTAGGGTTGTTTCATTGCCATGTATTTTAGAGACTTTGTCTAATGTGTATTTACTTCGTATCCCTTTTATTTTCATAATGTACTATAATAGAGACAAAAGTAAACAACAAATGAGATTGGACTGTTCTTTTAGGTCAGTTAATAATACAAGGAGAAAAAGATGCAACCGTGGTCAAAACACTTGCCAATTCGAACTTTTCTGAAAACACCGGCAAACAAATACCAAAGCAAGAACGAGCAAAGGTAAAGAGTAAAGAGAAAACAGGAAATACATAAAGAGAAGAGGATAGACTTACAATGGCTGAAATTTGAATGGCAGACAACATTTCACATAGACCTCCACAATAAAAACTGGAACGAAAGGCAAAGAATAAACAAAGACAACGAAAGATAATTAGGCCGGCCAACCTTTGCACTGGCACTTCTGGTGTGCCCAGTCTAATATTCGTTGTTGAGTCATAAAACAGAGGAAGAAGAAAACTTCTGCACATGTATAATTAAAATTATGGTATCCAATCATCAAACTATTTTCCATTATTAAAACGACATACAAGTAAAATTTACGGAACATTTCCAAGATTCTTTAAAATAAGTAGAATGCAGCCATTGAAAGTCAACAAAGGACATTCATCAGTTGTAACTTAATCCTCCAATCGTTCATCACGTTACATTTTAATGACTTTTAAGGAAGAAATATTTGTCATGATAAAATCATTTCTACAAAAGATTGATGGTTTTAGTTGTAGGAGTAAAGATCGCCTTTTTATTGCTGTATAATTATAAAATAGTGTTAGTCGTATGTGCCTATAATCATTTGGACAAATTGAATTAATGTCTTTCCCAAACGACCATCCAATGAACTTCACCTTAGTACTAGATGCAAATATAGATGCACCAACTAAGATTCAATGCTTTTAATACGTTATTTCTATTGTGTTAAATAAAGCTATTAATATTGTAGCGAAAAAGATCATCCGCAATGATGATAGTATAAGATATGGTAACGAATTTATTTTACTACGGAAGATTATTTCAGATAAGCCATGAAAGTGCAAAACAAACAAATTCGTATGTCTAAGTAACTGCAGTCATTAATTAATGTAGATTCCTTCTAACAAGAGTAGTAGGTCCAAGGTTAGTGTTTATAGTCATGTTGTACAGGACTTTCATTTTTATTTTAAATTGAATAATATCGAAGCGTTCCTAGAAAATTATTTTTATTCAATGAAATAATCACGGCTGAAATTAGGACAAGCAAGACTCTTTTTAGACACATTTTAACCAAATGTTAACTTTCTTATTTAATGAATATCATAGTTTCTTTTTATAAAATCCGACCATCCGTATATAAAGATTCACATGTCTTATGATTTTATGTGCCAATTTATCTTACAATGAACTAACGGCGTGAACTGTGGTCGTTTGTTGTTTTGAACTCTTTGTCGGGCCACGTTTGAGAGTGTTTGTAATAGTTACATTTTGTATTTGACCGATCCCTATATGTATGTTGAAGATCTCTTATCTATGTCCAAATGAAAAATGAGTGTAGCGTGGTTCAATATTTAGCAAGTGAATCCAGCTCAATCCGGTGATTGGGACGTCTTGTGGACTCTTTGCTCTTTATAGAATGAGCCTTTTGGTGACTTCAAGATAAAGAACAATTATGTGTAAATTCATTAGGGACCGACCATTTAACTTGAAGGGGGGGGGAGGCTATGGTTTTTTTTCTAAAAAAATATTTTGGATCTGATTTTATGTGAAAAAAATATTTTGGCTGCCAAAATTATGAAAAAAAATTTTCTGAATGAGGCTTTCTGCCCAAAAAAATAATGTAAATTTTGAAAAAAAATATTTTGTTGATACGCGTGGAAAAAATAAATAATTTGTTTCGCGCGAAGCGCGAAAAAATTTTTTTGTCCAGAAAAAAAACCATAACCCCCCCCCCCCCCTTCAGGTTAAATGGTCGGTCCCTTATGTTTTGATTTTACAATGTATTTGTAGGAATTTTGTACTATGTACATTAACTCCTTATCTCTTTATTATTAATTGAAAATTCTGGCTTGTCTCAAATAAAAACAGAGAAAAAAACGTCATATCATTACTTCGATCATTGACATGGCTATATTGGTTGACGTTAAAGATTAAAATCTTTAGATTTGATTAGATATATAATTCGAAAAGGTTACCATGAAATGGTTTTAAGGAACCAAATTTTCTAAAAAAAAAATCTAACTTTCCGTATTTTTCCCAACGCTGTTAAGAGAGTGAAATTTTGAAATCATGTATTGCACAAATTGATACTTGAAATGCCGTTATGTTTGATTCACCTTTTGCTATAAAATAATGCCCACGAGAGCTTTTTGAAAAGTGTAAATTTGTGTATATCCTTTTGTTGTTTGTAATCTGCAACTTCTAACAGCTTGGAAAAGCATAGAATATTTATCACGGTTTTATTGCTTTCAAATCTCATTGCGCAATGGTCTAATCATATTATGTTTATTTAATTGTTCCCATGACAATTATTTCAAGTTAATTGACCAATATTTATATGGTAGATAAACGATTGAACCGATATAATTCTTCACTTTTACCCTTAACACTGTTAATTTCCTTTAATGAAGATTCATCACTCGTATCCCGTGTGGTGTACTTAGCTACAATAATTTGTAAAATATATTAGATTTTGTTCATTATTTCCAGTATATTTCAAATCATTTCAAAATCGGAATAAACCATCTGAAACCCATTTAAATTTATTATAATCATTCCGTGTTGATTTATTTTAAATATCACTCATTGGAAAGATAAAAAGGATTATATATGGATATATATTATTTAGAATTATTCACCTTAACCGGTTTCGGCATTTCCAGAACATTCAATGCGAAAGTATCAAATGTTTTTATTTCATTTGTTAGAAATGATAAGCCATTTTGTTGAATCCTGTGCAATATCTTCTCTGGTATAATGATCAATCGCTTATAATAAATCTTGTTTTGTGAAGCAAACCCATTGTTCTTTTCTTGGTCTATTATTTACAGAATACAATACATATCAAATCAATGTTTATTTATAAGACAGCAGATAATAAGAAATAGAACATTCGCTTAAAATATGCAACAATGCATAAAAAAGTCAGCAAATTGTATGAAAATTATATAAATACTAGTTTACTTATCATATCTTCAATGCTAAAGATAACTGCACATTTTTTTATAATGTTATTTATTATACCGTTTTCTTCAATATTAAGGCTAAAGTTATCCTGACGAATAAATTTATTTTAATTAATCACGCGATTTCCAGGTATTTTTAAAAAAAAATTGATGTGAATAATGTATTAAAATTATATTACGCGTCCCCGGGTGGTGGATAAGGGTAATCAAGTCATAATGTGGAAAACTTGTCCGAGAACCATAGTAACCAAACTGTGCGGAGAAACGCCATGCAGTATAAAGACCCGTTCTATCTTTTTCTAAGTATTTTTCCTGCCCCTACCCATTCTTACCCTTTTCAAAGGGCAATCAAAACTCCTTTGTTTCTTGCTTGGTGAATAAAAGGATATGGAGTAAATGCACATGAGACAAAGTCTCTACAAATACATGGTAAAAAACAAGCAAAGGAACAACGCTTTTATTGTTGTTCTTCATCTTGAAGTCACCATGAGGCCTTCAACAATGAGCTTTGCTCATACCTCATAGTAAGTTCAAGACGGCCCTAGCACCGGTTTAAGCGGAATTCTTTGCTAATTGTCGAGCAACGCTACATCCATGTATTTCTTGGTCATGGCTGCGGGATTGTCAGCAAACATCAATTAAACTGGCAAAGTGCTCTTACAATCACTGTCATCCTTTGCCCGACAAAAGCACTAGTGTCTTAAGCTAGTGGACAACTACAACATTACAACATCTCTAATTAATCAATCACTAATTTATTTCTCTAATTCCTGTCCTAGTTTCACGTTTCCTGAGCGGTTGGAGAAATATGTTTCTCCTCTCTAGAGAGAATATTGTTCTCGGCAAGTGATGGGATGAAATTTAATTATGACGTCAAATATGTTTGCCGTTTTCCGACTTAACCATTGTGACGTCATCAAAAAAGGCGACCATGCCTGATAACGTCAATTCCAAAGAACACATTTATTTCGAATCATCTTAAAAGGGGTCATGTTTTTTGTCAAAAATCTCCTTGAAATCATTGGAGAAATAAAATCCACAACCGTATCTCGTGAGAAACGACATTTCTAAACTCTCGATAGTTCAATGTTCAAATATTTTAAACGCTCGGCAAGCCTCGCGTTTAAAATATTTGAAAATTTAACTATCTCTAGTGTAAAAATGTCGTTTCTCACTCGATGCTATTGTGGATTCTATATGCCTATCAAATCCGCTGCCATTTAAAAAAATAGTGCAAACATCATCTTAAATAAATCTAAGGAAAATGCTAATACAGACTGACCCCTTAACGATTTTCTTGCCACTATCAATTAAAACAAGAGGCTTTCAAGAGCCTGTATCGCTCACCTGGACCATGGCTGACATAGATAAAAGGCATTTCCAATATTAAAAACATAAAATTCAGCATACTTTTATTTTCGACAAAAAAAGAAGAAAATTACAGTATTCTTGTTTGGTTTCCATGGCAACCGAAAGCTTCACAAATCCATTTCAACCCATAACAGAACACCATTCAAAAACAATTTGAGCAGGGGGTTCCCTTATAATCAAGGTAATATATATTGCTAAAATTAAAACATTCAGACCACAATTCAAATAAAAATTCAAAAATTTGGGCATGGGTTCCCCTTAACATCAAAAGGGCCAATGTAAACTATGTTCCGGCTGGCGGTCATCTTGGTTGAGGTACGGACCTTCGGATACCATTTTTGGAAGGGACAATCTAAGGACCATTGTGACTAAGATTATAATTGGACTGGCACTTTCTGAGAAGAAGATCTTTGAATGTCTTTTCCATTGGGTGCAATGTTAAAACTATGTTCCCCGCTGGCGGCCATCTTGGATGTGGTACGGACCTGCCGGATACAATTTTCAAAGGGGACTATCTAAGGACTATTGTGAACAAGTTTGGTTCCGATTTGCCCAGTGGTTTCAGAGGAGAAGATCTTTGAATGAAAAGTTCACGACGGACTTACGCCGGACACCAAGTGATGGCTAAAGAACTTTTGTGACCTAAGTATGACTTAACTCAGTTTTGTGACTGTGTATTTCCTTTTGTGACTGTATTTCCTTTTGTGACTGTATTTCCTTTTGTGAATGTGTAATTCCTTCTTTTTGTACAGCAGCCGACTTTAAAATTTGCCGACCTTACAGTTAACTTGACTTGACTTGGCTTGAGCAAGATTCACCAATATTTGTAAAAACTTCTGAACTGTTCGATATTTGTAACAGCTAACTCTGATACAAAATTTACAATTTGTATAATGTTAAAACATTGTAATTATCCGGACAGATGTTTAACGATATCAAGCTTACTTCTCAACAGGTTTTACCATGTGGGAAGTCGTACTCGAGTTGAAGTGGTTTGTCGATGCTGTTACATTTATCAATCAAAATGCTGTTTATTATTGTTTATTAGAAGGTATGAAGGTGCTGACATTAAATTTTAGACTTGCTTCGGATTGAAAATGCAGCCGTAGAGTTGATATAGTTTCCTTACAAAGAGTATTATACCGATATTCAAATAATGAAATCCGATATAAGATGCAATACGGATAATAGCTTGGCATACTCATGTGTACAATGTATCTCGCATAAACGGAGAGAGGTTCTCTTACTATTCGTGCACCAGTCATCATGTTGAAAAAAATACGCCTTAACAAACATCGTAGCAAAGAGCACACGGTTGTTAATCGTCCTTTACCACCAAATATAATGACTAGAAAAGTATTAAGGTTGACTTGATGAATTTCGAAGATAGACTTCTGTTGACGAATTTTAAAAATAAAGAGAAATACACGGATAAAGAGATTTTGCAATATGGTTCCCTTGAACTGACAAAAAGGTGATATGGTCAAGGAGTAAAATAAGGAATTTTCAAAATTACCGCCATTTCCAAAATTCTCGCAATTTAACGTCAGAATTTTATTTTGCAGATTCAATATATCTACTCTGCAGATTTTGTTCATATTTTGTATAAATTTGTAATAAGAAAAGAGGAAACAATTTATGCGATTTTTTTTAAATGGCCGCCAATTTAATCGGAAGTATTTAGGATTCAATATTAGAAACTGCTTTGCAAAATTTGTATACATTTTATATAAATGTTTAATAAAATGAGAGGAAGGAATTAATGTGATAAAAATCAAAATGGCCACTTTTTCCAAGATGGTTGCAAAAATGCGGAAAAAATTGACTTAGTTAGATTTAACGAAAATTGATTTCTAGGTAGATGGGAGCAAGATGAAATAATCATAGTGATTAGCAATTGCAAATGTAGTAGATATTGTGATTTTTTTCCCAATATGCCCATTTTTAGTCAATAAACACACACACACACAAAAGAAAATAATAACGTCAACTATATGAAAAGAGAAACAAGAACAAAACAAACCTACACGAATAGAAGAACGAAAGAGAGACAAAAATCTTTGTCTCCTCTTATTTTTAAGAAATTTATATGATTTTCAGAAAATACTGACGGCGTCGTCATTGCCTCTTTATGTGACAGGAAATCTCTGTCATTTCAAAATGTTCTATCATAGCACGAATTGGTTGGAATTGTATGTGATGAAATAACAATATATCTTTCGGAATATTTTTCGGCAATTCAATTTTATTTGTATCAGTTTCATGACACATATATTTATATTGTCCAATCTCTTCGATTTATCACATTATACTTTATAAATCATCAAATACATAATTGTTCGGTTGGTATTACATTAATATTGTATAAAGCTAAACAAGGCACATGGGAAAAGGATCAAGAAAAAACAATGAACTTTCTCACCTTTCTTACGATCAACCTTCAATATTAATTTCTCCAAGGAGAACAATATAAAGTTTATCATCATAACAAAAAATAAAATACCTATTTACTTAGCTGGGAACAAAATACTGATCTTTTTGAGCATGGAATTGTTTGAAACTGTAGTGTGTATCAGTTCAATAACTGCAAAACAATTTGTCATAGTAATATCTTTATAATAGGATTGTTTATTTGATGAATTACATTTCTATGATTGATCTATGACAGGTTCTAGTTAAGATGTAAAATTGGCATCATTTGTTTATTGTTTCTAAAGGACAAGGGGAGTCGTCCGTTGAAAAAGAGTATTGTATAGCCGTACTTTCATTGAGGTCTATAATGATAATTGTGCCTGTACAGACTTTGTCTCATGTGCATGTACTCCATATCCTTTCAATGTTATTTCAGTTCCATGTGTACATATGCGACAATTGGTTTGGGATCCAACCATAGATAATTAGAAAGATACTATGTATATGTCATCTTTTGACAGCTATGCATTGTAAAATATCAGCCCGTGAGCCAGAATATGAAGCACAGGGCGAGTGAGCTTCATATTATGGCGAACGCAATGATATTTTATAATACATCAGCTGTCAAAAGATCGATAACTTGTTTATCATCCTTTATTTTGTAATTTAGATTTGTATTTATTGAAGTGAGGTTTCAAATTCACCCAAAAGTTACGTGGGAAATACGACATACGTCTTATTCTGGTCTTTTCAGCAATTTTAAGCTTCAAAAACATGTTTTGTAGTTTTTTATAAGTAAGTAAGTAAGTAAGTAAATGCTTTATTGAGAGAGGGTGACTCAATTAGAACTTGTCTAATTTTCATTGAGGCCCTGTTATAAGATAAAAACAATAAATGTATTTCTCTAATGATATGTCAAGTTTAAACCGGTTTCGACCCGTTAGATAAATTTTCTTTATTCAACGTATGTTGAATAAAGCCCCGTGCTATTTCCCGCCAAATCTATTCGGAATACAATTCTCGGTGTTTATCATTGATCATTAGAGAAAAAGATTACACCACTTTATCCCGATTATTACCATATTTTATCCACTCTCGATAGTTAAATTTGAAAATTTTAAAATGCTCGGCAAGCCTCGCAATTAAAATTTGAAATTTAACTACCTCTAGTAGATAAAATTTGTTAATGAACGCAATCTTGTGGTGTAATCTATATGTATAAAATACAATAATACAAAATACACATTTTATTGGCAAAGGTTTGGTAACTGGATGAATATTTAGACCGAACTACTTGAAAAAATGTTGATTTTGAATGTAAACCAACCTTTGGTTTTTACGGTCTCCTTGACATTTACCCCATTTCCTTTCTTTTTCATATCTTTCCTTGGAGCTTTTTATGACGCCATAATGGGAAACGTCATAATGGGAAAACGTCAAAGCTCTGCAGGATATATCAACGACCCAGTTTCTACAATTTTTCTGACGTCTACTTTAACTATTTGTGTAATCATAACTCTGTATTGAATACTTAATCGGAAAGATCAAAGGCAATGGAAGTTTATTTTTATCCGTTTGATTTCGTGTGAAAACATGAATAAAAGTTTTTGCCTTTGAAACGTTGGGAGAATCGCTTGATATATCCAGGTCAACCTCTGATATATCCGGGTCAGCCGGATATGGCTTTTGAGGAAAGACTCTCCAGACTGATATAACCATGGGAAAGGATGATAATATCTATATATCCAACGTTTCCATATTACGTCTTTTTGTCTCATTTCTTTCCTTTACAAAGATAGTGGTCTTGTAGCCAGTAATCTACCTGTTCTGGGTTTCTTCGTTTTATTATTATTATACAGGAGTGCGAAAAGGGAGGTTTGGGAACCCATAAAACCACTTTAACACTACCCAAGGCTTTTGCTAATTCCGGTACAAAGTCCGGCTATCCCGAGTTTCTATCGTTTTTTATGGTTGTCTCTAGTTTGCTATGTTTTCGTAGTGCGAATCCCCTGTGGGTTGTTGCTTGTGATTATAATTTTTGGCCATTGTAGGTGTTTTCTGTTATCATGACTTTATAATTTCTATGCTTGCTGGCGTTTGTCTATTATTGGGGTTTTCTTGTGCAATTCCCTTCATGATTGTGGCCTGTGGTTGTAATTATCGATCGTTCTAGGTATTTACTGTTATCGTTTTTTTAAGATTCTTAGGTTCAATATTCGTAATCCAGTTTTTTCAGTTTACTTTGTGTATAAGCCCAATACTTAGACTTTTCTGACGTGAAAATTTTACTTTGCGTTTTATAGAAATTTACTGTTTATAAAAATCTAACTCCCTGAAAATACTGAGGCTTCATTCCGTGTATGGCACTCTGAGGGTGTCCTTAAAACTGAATTTGGCCTCCTATTTCGATATTTTTTGGTAATAAATACTTTTTTGACTACTTTTTGATAATAGCTTTCCATATTATTTGATTCTAATGCTGCTGATGAGAGGTTACTTCTTGAAACACATGTACAGCATAACGAAATTTACTGTTTGTTATGCAACTTCGGTATTTTGGTATTTTTTTACCTCCAAAATAGGAAATGCATTCCATGTTCTAATATCTGTAGAATATCCTACATACAGAAATAATGTTACGCAGCGTAGTACTCATTTAGAAGTGTCGAGCAAATGTTTATCCGGAAAAAAGTGAAAAATTTACAGGAATGCTACTGATATAGAAGTTGAAAAATGCAGTGGTAATAAAACTATTATGATATCACAAATCAACATTTCCCTTTATTTCTTTTATTTTATATACAAATAATAAAGCTCTGAGGCTAGACCTGTATAGTTCTTTGGTTCAGTGTAATGAATCTGAAGGCTTGATATCATAGTCAACAGATATTATGTCCTTAGCTAGCTGTCAGTAATTGCGCGCATTTGTCCGGACAGTACACGTGTGTATTGTCTTCATGTTTTATGTACTTCATTGTAAGGGTACTCGTCTTGAAAAGTTGGACCTTTTTCTAGTTTGATTTTTACTGCGAGTCTTTTTGTATATTTATTTGGAGCCATTTACCACACATAGGGGAGGGTTTGGATCCGAGAAAACGAGTTTAACCCCAACGCAATTTTTGCGCCTGTCCCAAGTCAGGAATATGTTGATCATTGGCTTGTCCTTGTCTTCTTATAAAATTTTAGTTTCTTGACATTCGGGTTACTGGATGTGGTTTGTTTCCATTGATTTATTCACTCTTTTTTTAACTTCCTGGGGCCATTTAGGGCTTGCTATATGGTGTGAGGGTCCTCACTGTGTTGAAGACCGTACGGTGGCCCCTAGATGCTTTGTTTTGGGTCGTTTGAACCTGGATATGGGATGTTGTCTCCTTGAAATGAATCCCATTTCCGTTCTTTTTCATATTTATCATTTTCAAATGGCGGATATATCACACAATTTTTATGCACCTCAGACCACATTTCAATATTTGAAATATAAGGAGCGCTCACAACTATTTAAAAAAGCTTTATGTGTAATAGAATGTATCTAACTAAGTGATGGTGAAGAGGGAAGAAAAACACAGCCGCATCAAATTTTGGTGCATGAAAACAAGATATTCGTCGAGTTTTCAGATGAATCCTCCTATAGAAGGTATGAATTTCAATATAAACAGAATTTGTTTTCTACTTCCACTGATTTCCTTTATTTTCGAATGAGGCAAGTTTTATTCAGTTAAACTTGAAACATAATCTATCAAATAAAGAATATGAATACTGACTTTGAATACCTCCTTTCAAGGACTCGAATAGCTGACCCTAATGGAATTAAAGTTCCAAAAATCACTTTTGATGTATTTCCATTAAAACGAAAAAAATATTTTTCTACAAATGCAAATTGTTTCAATGTTGTTCAAAATTCATATAGAATATTATCGTCATTGCGGTCAATCCATGTGTCTCATAAGTTGCATCCAATCTACTAACTCAGTTATTGTTTTGTGTCTTGCCTTGATTGCACTTGCTTGTAAGCCTGACAACTTGTTTTGTCATTTTACTCATTTTATTACTCCAATTACTGTGTTTTACTAGTTACTCTGTTTTCACTTTTCAGTTTGACCTTAAGATGATTTCAATTTTTCTAATATAATACGTAATTTTTTTTTGGATTACAACTTCCATTGTACCTTAATGATATTTTTCTTATTTCATTTGATTCTTTTAGTAATTTGTTTTAACAGACCGATTTTAAATAAATAAAAAAAAAACAACAAAAAAAAAGACAATAAAAATAAAAAAAAATAACGGCACAAGAATACCGAAGGAACAAAAGAAACTTGAGTTATAAAATAAAAGTCAATATATCAGAAAAATTAAAAGACAACACGTTACAGAGTTAACTCAAAAAAAAAAAAAAAAAAAAAAAAAAAAAAAAAAAAAAAAAAAAAAAAAAAAAAAAAAATTGATGCGCCGGAAGGGTTAGCATTTTTCGCACCGTATAAGGCTCCAGTCATACGGAAAGTGACTTAATCCAAGCTTTAAATACCAATAAATCCTTGAAGATGTACATTCTAGCTGAAAACTGTCATTTTCATGTGTGGCACCGACATGTCATGTCTTTCAATGATGTGGTGATGGCCACAACTTTTCTAGAAGGACGCAAATACCAATAATCCTGAATGCAGGATACAGTGCATCTGTTCTGTGCTAACGTACCGATGGTCTTAATATTGCTATATGCCTTTTTTTCTAAGCATTCGTTATTGCGGATTAAGAACAAAAAATTGTCAATTCTAAATTGATTCAGAAAATTTCAACTATATGAGAATTATGTGACATATCTACCTGAGAACCGTTATTTCAAGTGCAAGTGCATTTTAATGCCGGCTCAGCATGCATGTCTAGTACAAAGCAGGGTTCATTTCATTATATAACACTACATATTTTCGCTTTAATACACCTCAAAGATTTCTCACTTTCCGTTAAACAAGAATCATCCGACTATCTAAGACATTACTACAGTTCTGTTACGGACACAATAAATAATTGATCACGGTTACTACCGTATGATTTATGACATAAATCTGTGGATACCATCCTGAAGCTTGATGCTGTGTCATGGAACAAAATCGATTCTAGGGTTAAGAAAATGATTTTTTAAAATAAGTTTATAAATTGATATTTGAATCCAAATAAATTTGGATTAATAAATGCAAAAATATTCATCGCTATTGATATAACAGCAAAAAGTCCCAGCATGGGTATGTCAAACCTATTTGTTATTGTTCATTTTAACTAAGATAAAAAAACTACAATAATTCATAAAAAATAAAGATATAAAATTATTGAAAGTGTTGATAAAGCCTGATAACGCCAGTCATGATTATATTATTTTCAGTGTTTCCAGTCCCCAAAACCAGTACTGACCCATCTTTCAAAATTACGTATTATCATTTTCTCTCCTTTCAAGATTTGTGGTCATGGAGGTAGTAGTCTTAATTCGTATGTTTGTTATACTTTAGGGAAACAAGACAGATAAAGGGGAGGTCTGGTTACGCATATAACCCTACCACTGGCTTGTGCTAGTGCAGGTACCAAGTCTGGCTGTCCCGAGTTTATATCTATCGATTTTCACGTTGGTCTTTTGTCTTAAATTTTGTGTTTTTTTTCTGTGTAGTTCCATGGCAGATTATTGCATGTAAAAGTAATTTTCAGCCATTGTGGATGTTTCCTGTTATCCACTTTTTTATATTGTTTATTCATTGCTTTTTGTGATCGAAATTATAAAAAGTAACATGAACAGTACAGAAAATGCAGATTACCTTACCCTTTTTTTTCAAAGTAACACATCTAACACATGCCATTGTAAAACTGACAAAAACATGGCAGTGTAACTTTAAAAGTGACATAATAGATACTAAAACCCACCCATCTATATCGTTTTCAGAAACACGGTCTCGGAGTCAAATTCTGGTTTTGAGCTTTTGAGCAGGAAATCAACAAAAACAGACGAAACGTGAAAAAAATGAGGATAATAGCTAATGACTTTCAACTGAAATATATTTTTTATTTTAATTTTAATCTATTTCACAATCTCCCTTTTCCGTGTAGTTTCTGTCTCCTCCTCGCCTCTGTTATTAAGATTTCCAAATGTTTTGATTTTATCTGCACGGAAAAGACATAAGTTGTCGGAATGCGCATATGCAGAAACAAAATAAACATAAATTCGGCATTTTGTTATTTATTACCACAGCCGATGACTCATCATGCCTCTGCTGGTGGACTTTTAGTTCCTGAGTGTGTTTACCAACCGAGAAGCTAGTACTTCGGCGCTGGCCCGAAAATCAATTTTATTTGGAAACTTGCAATATCTAAATTTAACACTAAGGAGCATCTCCCTCTTGCATAATACAAAATATACCAATGTTGCATAAAAAACTGTAAATTTCGTTATGCTGTACACGTGTTTCAAGGAGTTACCTCTCATCAGCAGCATTAATATCAAATCATATGGAAAGCCATAATCCAAAAGTTGTCACAGAAGAAGTACTCATTACCAAAAGAAATCGAAATAGGAAGCCAAATCCAGTACCAAGGGCATCTACCGAGTGCCATACACGGAAATAATCCTCAGTATTTTTAAGTGGTTAGAATTTTGATAAAAACAGTAAATTTGTATAACACGCAAGGTAAAATTTTCATGTCAGCCAAGTCTGACTATCGGGCTTGTGAATACCCTCGGGGACCTCTGGTCCACCAGCATAACTCTGTCGTAACCCGATTTTGACCTTTCTTGTAAAATCTTATTGGCACTTTGTTCTCTAGCAGTTTTTACACATATTTCGGTTTATGGATTTCAAAATGTTTTCATTTTATGTTCACTGAAGAGACAAACTGCGCATATGCAGAAACTAACAAATCAATAACTTCGGTATATTGTTATTTAAAGACACGTGTCTTCAAATTATGTTTCCGTGACCTCGATAATCGATTGCCTTGAAATTACTGAAATAATCTTATTCTGCAACACTATCTCGTGCCAGAATTTGATTTTAGCCTACCAAAGACTTCGATTTATACTCGTTAGTGCTTACCCATGAAATCATTCTTATCCACTGCCCTTCCGTAAATTAATTCTGACTATCGGGTAGTTTTTAGCTCACCTGGCTATGCCAGGGTGAGCTTTTGCCATCACTTGGCGTCCGGCGTCCGTC
>MJUU01065885.1:55273-66900 GCA_002080025.1 Modiolus philippinarum
GGGAACATAGTTTTAACATTGGACCCTATGGGAAAGACATTCAAAGATCTTCTTCTCAGAAACTACCTGTCCAATTATAACCAAACTTAGTCACATTGGACCTTAGATGGACCCTTCCAAAAAAGGTATCCAGCAGGTGTGTACCTAATCCAAGATGGCCGCCAGCGGGGAACATAGTTTTAACATTGGACCTATGGGAAAGACATTCAAAGATTTTTTTCTCAGAAGCTACCAATCCAATGAAAACCAAACTTAGTCACAATGGTCCTTAGATGGTCCCTTCCCAAAAAGGTATTTGGCAGGTCTGTACCTCATCCAAGATGGCCACCAGCGGGAACATATTTTTAACATTAGACCCTATGGAATATACATTCAAAGATCTTCTTCTAAGAAACTACTAGTCCAATTAGAACCAATCTAAGCCACAATGGTCCTTAGGTGGTCCTATCCAAAAAATGTATCTGGTAGGTCCGTACCTCATCCAAGATGGCCACCATCTGGAACATAGTTTTTACATTGGCCCTTACTAATTTTAAAGGGAACCTCTGCCCAAATTTTTGAATTTTTATTTGAAAAGTGGTCTGCATGTTTTAATTTCAGCACTATGTATTACTTTAATTATAAGGGGAACCCCTGCCCCAATTTTTTTTGAATGGTGTTCTGTTATGGGTTGTAATGGATGGTGGATCTTTCGGTTGCCATGGAAACCAAACAAGAATACTGTAATTTTAGAAAAAAAAGTATTCTGCTAAATTTTATTTTTCATTTTTCCTATTGGAAATGCCTTTTATCTATGTCAGCCATGGTCCAGGTGAGCGATACAGGCTCTTGAGAGCCTCTTGTTTGTGTTGTATATGAAACGTTCGTGTGTTTTGTGGGCATGTGGTGTCTTTGGTCTTCCGTCTTTTGGTGTTCTTGCTTTTGCCTTGTCTCTGGACTTTGATTTGTGTAATCTTGTGCTTTGTTCCTTCGGTATTCTACTGCCGTTGTTTTTTCAATAATAAATACTTGATATTGCCATCTTCCATGAAGTTTCAACGTTTTTTCAGCTTTTTAACATCATCTGACTTGAGTTCTATTGAAGTGTTTTAAAGGTTTTTTATTAATGCTACCTTCATGTATGACCTTTATCCTTATTCTTTAATTTATTTTGATAGTTTCACTCTTTCACTGCCAAAAGGATCGTCTAGCATGTCAAAGTTTTTGGATGTTTTGACCCTTTTACTTACCCCTATTCTGTTAAAATTTTCACATTTTATGTGTTTGTGTTCTACCCAACTGCTTATCGCTATACTTCTACAGTATATTAATACCAAAGGTTATTTTGTGTTTTTGCTCATAATTCGACGGTTGGCTTCTGTTCTACCAGTTGTATAATATTATAATTTGCCTTTAGATAGGCTTCGATTTTGACCTTTGCGTTCATTTGTCTCCATCTCCAATCCTTAACACAGACTCGTATTCCACAATAGAAACCATCTTATTTAATAAATACATAATTAAATTGCATGACAAACCGTGTTTTTATCATAATATCAATACACAATTTGATAAATTTAGAGACAGAAAGAAATAAGTTTGGCTTCTTTTTTCGCATTTTGCGAGATTCGGAAGATTTAAAAGTTAAACAAGGGATAAATATTTCACAGCTTTAATTACACAAATATCAAATCTATATTATTTAGCACGGATTCCCATTTAACGTACAAGCAGAAACATCAGATCGCTTATTAAAACTTTATATTCAAGCTATAAAACAATTAAAATGTGTCACAGAACGACTGAAAACCGGGAAACTATTTAAAACATTTTTTGAAATTGTCAAAATGGTTTGAAAATTTAATAACAATGATGGTATTTTTAAAAAGAAAATACTTTTAATATTTAAACAGTTGTATTATTCATCAGGTAAATGAACTAATATCAAGTCTGATCACACTTTTATTCCGGCATTAAACAATTGTAATGAAAACTTTACATTGTTCAGTTGCCATAGAATTTGGTTATCTAATATTTACTCAATGTCAAATTCCTGTAAAAAATCGCTTTACTACATTTTGTTTATGTATTTTATACAAATATTTAATTGACAAAAATTGCAATTTTATTGAATATCATTCTATTGTAAACAACGAATGAATATTTATATGTTTACATATCATACAACTGTCATATTTTGTGTAAAGTATAGCTTTATATTTAAAATGAAGCTGGTTTTGTACAAATATCACAGCGGAATGGATATAAAGTATTAATATAACGTTCAAAGACACGGTGATTATTGTATGGAAGTAGTAACTAACATGGAAAACGCTAATTTATTTCTCACAATAGGATTAATGGGAGATGATTTAATTTTCAATGAATTTGAAATGTACTTTTAAAGTGGTTCTTCCTTAGTGAATTGATTACAACACGAAGGATGTGTAGAACTAGGAAACGTCGGAAATTGCTCCAATCACCTGGCGGAAATCAAAGATTACCTTTTGCACAAGAATTCTTTCTTTCATTTAAAATTTCCTTTGATGGTAAAATAATAATCCCTTACAATTATGTGTGGTTGGATGATATCAAATATCAACTGAAAATTCTTAGATTAACGAATTTTCTTTCATCTTTTAGGTTCTACATAATTATAAATTGTTCAATTCAGCAGTGAAAAATATAATAATTTACATATTTTGAAAAGTATTGGTGTTGTTTGAAGGTCTTGTTTTGATTTAAAGTAAGGGTCCACCGTTATGTTATTTTATTTTGGCTTTCCATATAGATCCTACTGGTTATTTATTTTTGTCAACTTCGGTTAATGGTCTTCCATATTTTATTTACTGAATTTATAGTTACTTTAGTATTTAGTTATTTACGAAATATAGAATAAACAATATTGTTCAATTAACCGTACGAAGGAGGGAAATGAATACAAAGAGGGCTTGAATTATTCAAGGTATTAAAATTGCAAAGAATTTGTGCAGTGTTTGCTTTCCTGTGGTAGCCCTAAATGATCCTAGAAGTCTTGTTAAATACAAACATTTCCGCCTACCCTGGGATTGGGTTTATCTGAAGCAAACATTTTTACACTGTAAACCCCAAAGAAAAACGTTTTCAAATCTCGATGTCACATGACGAGATCTTAAATATAATACATGGTTAACAGGAAACATACACAATGGATGAAAATTACAATTACATGCTTAAATCTACCAGGTAACTACACAGGAAAAACACAAAAGAGACAAACATTTTTTGAAATGATGGATATCCTTTGTTTGGGTTCTAGTGCTGCTGATGAGGAATTAATTTCCGAAATGGCCATACAGCTCATTAAAATTATTGCAGTTGGAGTTAACATTTGTGTTATGGTCTCATGTTCATTTACTCCATATCCTTTCGTAAAAAAACATAACCAACGAAAGGAGTAAAGACTCTTTTGTCGGGCAATGGATGCATGACAGTGATTGTAAGAGCACTTTGCCAGTAAATTTTATGTTTGTGGACAATCCCACAGCCATAGGCTTAAAACATGGATGCAACGTTGTTAGACGTCTAGCAAACCAGTGCTAGGGTTCGTCTTGAAATTACTATGAGGTATCATGAAGCAAAGCTCATTGTGACTTTAAGATGTAGAATAACAATAAAAGCATTTTTCCTTTGCTGTGTAGAACCATGTATTTCTAGAGACTTTGTCTCATGTACATTTACTCCATATCCTTTCATCGCTAATTGTTAATTGTTGTTTCTCTAATTTCTGTCCCGTTTCCACGTTTCCTGAACAGTTGGAGAAATACGTTTCTCCTCTCTAGAGAGAATGTTGTTCTCGGCAAGTGATTGGATGAAATACAATTATGACGTCAAATGTTTGCTGTTTTCCGACTTGACCATTGTGACGTCATGAAAAAAGGCGACCATGCCTGATGACGTCACGCTCAATGAACACATTTATTTCGGATAATCAGAAAAGGGGGGTCATATTTTTGTCCAAAATCTCCTTGAAATCATTAGAGAAATAAAATCCACAATTGTATCTCGTGAGAAACGACATTTCTACACTCTCGATAGTTAAATTTTCAAATATTTTAAACGCTCGGCAAGCCTCGCGTTTAAAATATTTGAAAATTTAACTATCTCTAGTGTAGAAATGTCGTTTCTCACTCGATGCAATTGTGGATTCTATATTGACCTTCTCTGTCATTTAAAACCTGACAAATAATGTTAGGCCATTTCGAAAATCCTTAAATATGCACGTTTCAAATCAATTTTTATGGAAAATTAAAAACTGCTTTCACTTATAACTTTTTTCGTTGCACATTTTTGACACAATTTGTATTCTTTAAAGGCACAAACTGCATATACTGAATAAGAATATTGTCATATATATAGTGATTTTGGTTTTATGATTTTAGAATTTCCCCTTTCCTCGTTCTTGCTTCGGTATTCGTTTGCCGATGTATTAGGTTAGTTATAAAAATGAATAAGTATATGAGCTAAGCTCATTGTTGAAGGCCCCATGGTGACTTCAAAGAATAATAACAAAAAGCGTTGTCCCATTGCTTGGATCCAGTATGTATATGTAGAGATTTTATCTCGCGTGTTCATTCATTGTTTATCTAATATGAGGGAGGCGCTACCTTAAAAGCGAGCGAAGAAATTAACTTACACCCACAACCACTTACTTTAAAATAAAAGAAAATGTGTCCATTGGACACGGATGCCCCTGCCATACAGATATATCGGCAAACAGGAAGTACATGAGCGATTGACTTGAAAAGGGGAGACACTGTATGTACACAACTCATTATAGCAAAGCTTTAGATCAAATATCATTCCTGCATACACAAGCTGAGAAATCTTGACGAAAATTTCAGACGAATATTCGTACGTACGGACGGAGGTACAGACGGACAAGGATAAAACTGCACCCTCCGCCTAACGGCGGGGGAATAAAAATGTTGATACCACCCACTGAGGGAAGAAACTGACATTTTTATGAAACAATTATCTCTCAACGCAAACAAATACTGAAGTTGTAAAAGAAATGCAAGGAGAAGTTTCAGTATCAAAATGTAGAAACATAGCAAAACGGTGACAACACGTCAAAAAGAAAGAAAAAAAAAACAGAATGCGATAAAACTTAAGCAGCAGTAATCCTTCACAAAACTGATAGCTGGAAGTAGCATTTGCTGTTCCAGGTAATAATGAACTTCTCCACGCCGACATGTCTTTTTTGGGGGGTATTGTAAAAGAGGATTTCTGATTAACTTAGTGGGCACTATGACTAAAATCCACACTTGTTAGAAAGTAGAGAAAAATCAACGGAAAATTTTTGGGAAAATGACCCTATAATGAGACCCCTTTGAAGGGGCGTGAAACCGGAAAAAAAATCTATTTTAAGGTAATGTGGTTATTTTAGCCAAAGTTTTTCTGCATTTTGTCGATTTATTTTTTCAAACTTCAAACCCTGGATCTGCTTCTTATATTATTATTTGACTCAAAGTTGGAAGGAATGGGAGAGCTGCACCTGCATATCCAATCTTTGTCAATTTTCTGTCCTTATAAGAATTAAAGGAAAAGCAAGAAAGATCTTATGATTCCTGGAACCCCCATGGAACCACAAATTAATGTACCCCAACAGTGCATGAGAAGTTGAGCAATATCACATGTATCATAAGGTAGGTATAGACTATGAAATGATAAGACTCCAGAATTTTGGAAACATGTGAAGGTAAGATCATGCAAGGAATAACCAAAAAGTGAAATGGTCATATGTCAACAGTCTAGTAGCCGAGACCAAAATATAAACTCAATTACGTTCCATTTATGATTTATTGTGAAGTGTTTTTTGTTTCAACGTATTGCATAATGAAAACACATGTTGTTTCAATTTTACAAAAGGCCTTAGCTCGGATTTTATAAAGTCCGAGAAATTTAAGCTAAGATGGGCATAATTTCATGGCAGACACAGAAACTGAAATAGAGAATAGAAATAACTACATAAACCAGATAAAATTGGAATTGTTTGTCTGTAGGATTGATCAATGCTGTGCAGAACATATTTATGTTTGATTTTTCCGTAATATGAATATTTTTGTCAATTTCTGTTAACGACATTATCTATCATTCATATATTTCACACTGCTGTATTGTAAGTTTTCAATATAATTATTTGCTTTTACGCTGTTTTTCCTCTGACTCCCTATTCAATAACATAAAGTTTTCTCAACTCAAGCCATTAGCGATTTCATTCACTATTTCCTTGGACAGATTGGGGTAGCATTGCTTTTTGTGCTACCAAAAAAAAAAAAAAAAACGTCATTTATCACATGTGGTACTTTTAATCCCCGTTTTGGAGGACTACATGTCAGTGAATGTCAGCACCAGTCAACAACATTTAAAGCTGACAAAGGCAAATTATGCACGTAAGGTAAGCACGCTAGTGCTTAGAGTTTGTGTGCAACGATTTCACATTCCATGTACTCAATGTCCTGATTTATTAATGAATGCCATGTCCACAAATGATGAAAAATTCGCCAAACCTTCCTCCTTTATCGTCTGCTTACGTTCTGCATGGCATCAACAAACTGGTCCCTTCTGGTTCCAAGGCATTGATCGTTATCTTCGAAGGGACAAAGTTGCAAAAAGGAATGAAGAGTTAAACTCCAACAGATTTTTATTGTATATTTTAATTCGATTTTAAATATTTTTTTTTTCTGTTTATTGTTCAAGCAGATATAATTACGATCTGTCGAGATTTGATTTGACCACGTGAAAATTAATCTCAAATCAAAACGGTTGTAAATGATAATTTAAATGTAATGGTAATTAAAACAGTAGATGCATCGGTTAATTTCAAAATTAAGAAGTAGGAGTTTAAGATTTGATATTTACCTAAAACTGTCATATTTCCTAAATTCACGTCAACGTTTTTGCTTTTAGGATACATAAAATTTTTCTCAGTTCCGGTAGCGAAAATTTTAAGTCAACACCTCTACCATAGGAGCGAGCTTCGCTCGCTTATTAAGTATATATGTATAATTTATTATGACTGTCATATTGCTAATAAGGCATTAAACAGTTATTAAAAACCTTCGATTTGGAGACTTAATAACATAGATTATTTGGTAGCATTCTCCCCAACGTTTATACTATCAACATGATCTATAACCAAGTAAACGCAATGATCAAATATGGAATATAGAACATTTTGTTTTGATACGGACTTTATCACGGCAAGTATCACGTAAGCCCGTTCGGGCGAGCTTGATGCGGTCTGCTGTGATAAAGTCCGTCCAAAAACAAATGTCCTATATTACTTTAATCGGTAACTCACAAAATTATTAATAAAACTCTTAAATAAATTGAATTAAGCTTAAATTTCTATTTTAGCTCAGTTAATCTATTTTTTAGCAATGATTTTACAGTGGAACCAGTCTAATCCGACACACTGGGACCATAAAATGTGTCGGATTATACAGGATGTCGGAATACTCAGGTTTAAAAAGCATTTGAAAGCTATTATTGGACCATTAAATTATGTCGGATAAGACAGGATGTTGGAATACTCAGGTGTCGGATTTGACAGGTTTCACTGGCTTAAGGGGGTACGTGTGTCAGAAATTTTGTATTAAAATTAAAATGGCGACCCTTTGTTTTGGTGAACTTTGCTAATAGAACAATATGAGTAAAGAAATTTGAAAATCCATTTAAGAATTTTTGAGATATAAGACGTCAAAATTTTGGCGGGAAACAGGTCTCTCTAGAGTTTTCCTACAATTTCCATTAGCTGTTTATATACCTTAAAATATTTGAAAATATAATGGAAGTTTATACAATTTTATACCTTATCTATTTTATACATTTTAAAGTGACCTATGACCAGGAAAATATGATACATGTGCAACATTTATCCATGTTTGAATGGATAAAGCCCGAGGATATCAAATGCTTCTGAAATCTGACGCTCATACCCCCTTAAAGTTCTTGCAGATTGGTTGATACTAAATGTTTGTTCGATAGTAGTATTATTTGTTGATGACTGAGATTGTGGTTGACCCATGTGTCAAAAACAAACTTTTTTCTTTAATTTGAATCATTTGTTTGTTGAAATGGCAATTTTCTGTAACTCATTTTACAGCTTTTGCGGTATTTGTTATTTGATTATAAAGACAAGTATATACAGCATTCTTTGAGAATTTTTTTACATATTGATATATATGCAGTATCGCTAACATCTAACCATATGGTTAAAGTTGTAATGTTTTTTGCATTTAAAGGTGTTAATGTACCTGGTGGAGGCGAGCACAATATTTGTCTCAAGACATTTAACAGAACAATGACAAAATGCCAGCTATAAAATACTAATAATGGGGAATTTTTTTTCCAATATTTTCTAAAGACTAAAAGTCGCTATATACACTTCATAATGCCACTAAATAAGATATTTATTGGAGATATTACATAATTTTATCACCTTGGAATGTCATATGAAACAACATAACGTGGGAATGGTAGCTACAAAGTTAACGTGTTTTAAGAGTTCATTTTAAATTAAGTCCTATGGGTAATATACACTATCAAAGGAAAAATCCTACTTAATATAACAAACTGAGAACTTGATATTATTAAGTCCATAATTGTCCGTTTCTCGCATGGGTTTTAACTATAGAAAATGAAATGTCTACTCAATATACCTATCTGTGGCTCTATAACTGTCCGTTTCACGGCCTTTTATTACAAAGTGCAAAATACTTTAGATTAAATAGTCATATCGACAACTAAATAGCATATGGACACGGCAGGGCATAGATTGTTTATTGTGTTTGGTAGTTAATTTATAGCTCATCCAATGCTGATGTTGTCATTGCAGCTTTCAATATTTGCGTGATACTCAACGTAATAAATTCTGGGATGTGAAGAGTCGTAGAGGTTAAATGATAGATAAGCTTTTCATTGTAATGGAACCACATGATGTGTCCATTTTGGACTTTAAGTATACGCTACTGTTCCTGTTAATAAATTTATGTATTTATCCATAATAATGATAATAAATTGAACTTAATATGCAATTGTAAGCATTAGCCGATATCACCAATTGGACCATTCCATGGTATTGCAGCCTCAAAATCTACATAGATTTTCGTTGAAATCGGAAAACGTTGAAATGTCTTTTTTTGGAGGTCATCTTTAAAATGGCAGGCATTTTGAATTTTTTTCTCAGAAATTCCTTCCATTCTTCTGGCTAAACATTCATTCAAAATATGAAAAGGTTTTGCAAAGCAGTACCTCAGATATTAACAAATTTTGACGTAGAATTGCGGTCATTTTGAAAATTTTTAAAAATACAGCAGGCATTTCAGATGTTGGTCTAATTTTGTGAATATTTTGAAATTGTTTCATTCAGTCATTTCAAAATAATAGCCCAGACAAAATATATGGAAAAACGTGGAATAATAAAATGCCATCATGACCTTATAACGGAATAACGGAATAAGTATGAGAGTTTGTTGACCATCGAGGGCCAGACCAGATAGTATACACAACGGAACAATATATATCAAATATCGGTAAAGGGAGCGAGACAATTCAGATAGAACCAGAGAAAAAAATATATATAAATAACATAAAACAGAAAAGTATTTTTAGATATTTAGTCCTTCCAATCAAATTATACATTTAAATGGTTTACCGAAAAGTAAGTGAGAACCGAACCGACTATCAAAAGAACGAACAATCCATGGACAATGGCAAAACCAGACACACTTAGATACAAGGACACCACTTGAGTACGGAACAAAAAAGAAAAAATGAAAACACACATACAGAATAACAACACGGACCCAATAAAAAACCATGGGTGAGATTAGGTGTACCGGTAGAGTAAGCATCTCCTGCTTCTTATAAGACACCCGCCGTGTTGAACATGTCAACTCCGGCAGTAAAGTCGAATCCGATAGAGGAAAAACAAACCTTAGTTGTAGAGGGAAAGATCTGTTGTCATCCGGGAAACAGATATCCCATAGCGATATACAAGATCGTGACGTCGACCGTAAAACTTCTGTAGTAATGACTTGAAGTTTTTTGTAACGTACCCTTGCTGAAGTAGTCTATTTGTAAGCAACTGAGCTCTATCAAGGAAGTCACTATAATAACCACAAGCCCTTGAGTAGCGAATGAGTTGTGAGATGTAAACTCCATATGCTGTTGCTGCAAAGAAAAGGGAAGCTGACTATTGGAAAAGTGAAGTCATCGCGTTTGTCATACAGGCTAGTTTGTAATGTACCTCTGTTGTCAATTTCAAGATGAAGGTCAAGGAACGAAGCCGATGTGGAAGTATCTGTAGTATCCTTAATTTCAAGCTCTTTTGGATAAATAAGATGAAAAAAATCACCAAAGCGAGGGTTGTTTAATGATAAAATATCATCTATATAAAGGAAGCTGAAACTAAAGGACTGGGCCAGTTTTTCGTCTTTATTTTGAAGAAGCCCTTCAATGAATTCAACCTCACAGGAGTGGAGAAACAGATCGGCTAAAAGAGGAAATTAACTTCCCTAATAGACCATATCCGACCTATGGTATTAGGATTTACCAAACTACTTTTCAATACGTCACAGTGTAGAAAACCTCACGTCATAGAGCCTAAAACGTCATGAAGTTGGTCACATGGGGCGGACACGTTTGAGACGCAGGGCGGACAAACAACAACTGGTGAATCTGAATACCAGAACTCGGATATGGTCTATTGTTGTACATTGTCAAAAATAAAGCGTTTGAATAACAAATAAATTTTATTTGGAACATTGCTCCTAATGGAATTTAGCAACTTCTGGGTATATTTTGAATTTATCATTCATAAATATGTCTTCAAAACAGAGTGAGCTACAAGTTTTTGGCTTCATTCATGATCTGCAATTTTTACAAATTTTAATAATAAGGTAAGTTGCCTGCAATAAAAAAAAAACAATGTTCTTGTACAGTGAATATGAACTACAGGTACAAAAGTAGTTGCAAGCTTTTTCAATTTTACATTTGTTATGTAAGCGTTTTTCCAATTATAATAATATGAAAAATATGATAAAAAATAAAAAGGTCCATTTGACAAATGAGGAGAAAATAACACAATAAAAAAGACACACTAGATAAAAAAAATAATTAATGTAAAACAGTGCATAACAGGAAATATCTACAATGGCCGAAAATTACAATAACATGCTACAATCTGTGCAGGGAAATACACAGGAATAAACACAAATAAGACAAAAGATTAACGTAAACAACGATAGGAGCTCTGGACAGTCCAACTTGGTACCGGCACTAGCAAATGCCAGCGGCAGGGTTCATGGGTACCCCAATTATCTGTCCCATTTCCCTATAATAATAAAAAACGAAATTAAAACATAGCATGTTCGTGAAAATGTCTGTTTTCATTTGCGTCATCAGTACGTCATATCTTTCAATGCTGTTGTGATAGCCATGAAACATAAGCTTGAAATAATGTAGTGGCAGCGTGTTTGCTCTTTTCAAAGTCATTGAATAAATTTCGTGGTCTACAGTTTAGAATCAACTTTGATATATAGAGGTATGCTGCTTAGAAACAACGGCAGCAGAATACCGAAGGAACAAAGGGGTGACATTCA
>MJUU01065895.1:0-28376 GCA_002080025.1 Modiolus philippinarum
CCAGTTTCTAAATTGAATATATAGAAATCTTACAATTTTGTGGGATTAAGTAAAGATTTTGAAAAAAAATTGCAAAAAAATCATATTTTGTATCTTTGACATTCTATTTGTTCTTTAAATCGTGTTCAAAGAAATTTTTTTCAATAAATTTACAACAGGTATTGTCATTATAGCTTCAAAGAAAAAAATTAAATTTTTGATTATTTGAACACAGATTTTAAAGGGAAATAACCCATAACGGTAAAACGGTATTAAAAAAAAACAATAAACAAAAAGTGACAAAAACAAACATGAATTTTCTTGATCTGATGATGTTTTCTCAATTATCAAAACATATTTATGGAATGGAGTAAAATATTAACAGCTTAATTGGGCCATTTAGCAGTACAGGTAACTATGTAATTTATGAATGGGTTAATTGACATGTAAACATCGTCGATGTTTATTTAACAAAGCCGTTAATTTGGACCACATTGTTTCATTCCTGTCAGTAATTAAGTCTCCCAAACGAAGTTTGTGAAGACTTCTGTTTTTGCTCAGTTTTTATTATTCTTTTTATTATTAAGTCTCCCAAACGAAGTTGGGAGACTTATTGTTTTTGTTGCGTTTCTATTATTATTATTCCGCTTTCTCTCTTTATTCTCGTCCGGATGAACTGTCAAAACCAGATCTCAGTGACTATTTGAACTTTGAAGGATGTTGGCCCCATATATCTAGTTGTGCCTAAAACCAAAAAAAATTGCAAAGGGGGTTTCTTAAGGGTACATTTGGGGGGCTCAAAAAGGGTGTGGTCTGCAATGTTAACCCTATGGGAAAATGAAATTTTGGATATTTTTCACCCTATTTCTCACCGCATCTCAAAAACTTTTAATACTAGCTTCATGAAACTCGATAGGAAAGGTGTTTGTAATGTAAGAAAGGGCTCTACAGCATTGGAACTTTAAAAAAAATAATTTTGGTTGTCAATGAAACCAAACAAAAAATGGAAATTTTGAGAAAATAGTAGTTTATGCTTATGATTATATTTTGATTACAGCAATACATATCACATATGGGGAGCCCCTGCCCATTTTTTTAGAAGGAGGTATGAAATGTGTTTTAAACGGTCAAAAGAGCATTTGGTTGAAAGCCAGAATCTTATTTTTTTGTAGAAAAATTGAGAATTGAGAATTTTGAGAAATATGTATTACATAGTTTATAAGGAGAACCCCTGCCCAAATTATCTTTTGAAAGAGGTCTGAAATTAGGTTTAATGGACAAAAGAGCATTTGGTTCCCATGGAAACAAAACAAGAATCTTTTTTTTTTATTTTAAATCAGGTTTTCTGATAAAAAAAAAAAGAAGGAATTTTGTGAAATATGTATTACATAGCTTATAAGGGAACCCCTGCCCAACATTTTCTTTGGAAAGAGGTCTGAAATTGGGTTTAATCGACAAAAGAGCATTTGGTTGCCATGGAAACAAAACCAGAAACTTTTTTTTTGAAAAATCAGGAATCTGATAAAAAAGAAGGAATTTTGAGAAATATGCATTATAAGGGGAACCCCTACCCATTTTTTTTTTTTTTTTTGAAAAGGTCTGAAATAGGGTGTAATGGACAAAAGTACATTTGGTTGCCATGGAAACAAAACAGGATACTTGGGTTTTTTTTTTAAATTCTGATAAAAAAGAAGGAATTTTGAGAATTATGTATTATATAGCTTATAAGGGGAACCCCTATCTAAGTGATGGTCAAAAGAGCACTTGTTTGCTACAGAAACAAAAACAGAAACATATTTTTTTTTGGTTGAAAAATTGAGTTTTCTGATAAAAAAGGAATTTTGAGAAATATGTATTACATAGGTTATAAAGGGAACATCTGCCCAAATTTTCTTTGGAAAGAGGTTTGAAATAGGGTGTAATGGACAAAAGAGCACTTTGTTGCCATGGAAACAAAACCAGAAACTAATTTTAAAGTTTTATGATAAAAAAGAAGGAATTTTGAGAAATATGTATTACATAGGAATAGAGGGAACCTTTGCCCATTTTTTTTTCTTGAGGGAGTCTCGTAATGCCTTTGAAATCCGATATTGGAGTTCGTTCGGGAGACTTGTGATTTGCTTGCGAACACAGTTATGACTTTTTATTAAGTCTCCCAAACAAAGTTTGGAGACTTATTGTTTTTGCACCGTTTCTTTTTCATTAAGTCACCCAAAGGAAGTTTGGTGACTTATTGTTTTTACTATGTTTCTTATTATTATTCTTATTATTATTCTTCTCTGCATAAACTTTGTCCGACCATTTTCTCGGGGATGGATGGACCAAACCTAATGAAACTTGACCCCATGCAAGATGACCACGCCTAGATGTGCAATCAAGTCTCGGAATTTTCAAAATGACCGCCGTTGCTATCGAAATCTTCAATCGAAAAAGGCGGGAAAATTAACTAGAGGCTCAGAGACTGAGCCTGAATCGCTCACCTGACAAATGCATCTGATATTAGCCATGTCTATGCTGATGACCAAAAAGTATGTTTCTTCCCTTAGAGTTTAATGTTAAGATATAGTTTGGTTGATTTCGGAGAAAATCACCAAAATGTGATTTTCTCTTAGGGTCCAATGTTAACCGATGCTCCATGCTGGTGGCAATGGTTTTAGTCAGATCTGACCAAAATGAGCAATCTTTATAAAGGACCTTTTCTGTACATCATTTCTGTAACGTTCGTTTGAATTTGCTTCAGTGGCTTCAGAGAAAAAGCTGCAAATGGTTAATTTTCCATAGGGTCAAATGTTAAAGCTAAGTTACCGCCCTTGCAGCCATGTTTTTGTTGGATAAGAACCAAATGGGCAATCTTTGTACAGGACCCCCCTTACATCATTCCTGTAAAGTTTGGTTGAATTTACTTTAGTGGTTTTAGAGTAAAACATAAGCATTGTTGACATCTAACCAAGAATTAATAGGATCCATCGAAACTTGTCTGGGTTTGTCTGGGTGTATTAGTACAATGAAACTGGTCTAATCCAACACCAGAATATTCGGACATCCTGTCAATTTATACATTTTGGCCCCAATGACAGCTTTTGAAGGCTGTTTCAACCTTTCTTTTCTGACATCCTGAATTATCTGACACATATTTTATGTTCCAATTGTGTATAGGATTAATCAGGTTCCACTGTATTTTGTTGAAGGTTTCATGACTTGAAGAATTGAAAGTGTTTGTTTTAAAAATACACAGTTATTTTGTCCATATCTCCATATCTCTTAATTTGCTTCGAGTGTAGAGACAGTTTAAGACTGTATAGAACAAAATGTGACTATGTTCAGATCATTGGTTTTCATTTGCAATCATAACTGAAAAATTACAAGTCACTAGTAACAACCAATAGGTCATTAGGAACTGATAACAGTTGAGAGAAAATGGACTTCAGATAACAACTGTATTATACCATCAGTTTCATCAAGTTATAAAACAGTTTTATGTTACAATATTGACACAAGAAGCCAGATTCCAATTTGCCAAATAGCTTAAGAACACCCTTGTTGTTGTTAAGCAGTTTCAGAGACTTAATCAACATACATTTGCAACAGGATCCAATGTTAAATACTGGTACTGTATACATTATATTATATTCAACAGCATAAAAATGACGAAATGAAAATTTTAACATTTTATTTGAATTTAACAAATATATATAGTGCAGAAATAATAAAAAAAAGAAGTCATTCATGAATATCATTTTTAGCAAATGGTATTTATTGAAATACATTCATTAATCATGTTATAATAATATGTCTTGTTTTTTTTATTTAACTGCTATAAAAGAAAGTAAATGTTCATCTTAGTTCATATAGTCCATCTGTCTATTATCCATTCACAAAGATCCTAAATAACTGAAAGTGTCCGATACAAATATACTTTATTAGTTCATCCATTCCATCTGTCTATTATCCCTTCACAAAGATTATAAATATTTTTGAAAATATGCGATATAAATGTTCTAGATGAGTTCTATCTATTTACATGTTTCTGTCCATTATTCATTGACAAAGATAAAGTTGTTTATGATAGTTACATATATCCAATAGTACAATATTGCATGATTATATGCTTGAATTATCGATAATTTCAGCTTTGTTATGTCAAATATAACAACAAACCAGAGGCTCAGTGTGGCTGAGCCTGTATCGCTCACCTGATTAAAATGCTTTTGAAGCTAATTTGTATTCAAGAGAAAAAGAAATGCACTGTTAATATCAGACAGAATGTCTATGGTAATCATTGTGGAACTATATGTACAATTTACAGTTGTTTCATATTTGGTGACATGTTCAACTATAAATAAATAAGTTTTATTTAGAGTTGGCATATACATGGACAAATTACAATGAACATAAGCTTTGATAAGGTTTTGATCGACTATGATGAGCTTTTGACTGACTGATGTACCATGCTGGAAGTCATACATTGTATTTTTTGTTGATAAAAAACTTTTCAATGTTGCATGTAGTAAAGGGTTTATTATATATCATTCCTGTATTGTTTGGATCCATTTGCATAAGTAGTTTAAAGTAATGGTTCAAAAGTGTTTTTTTTTCATGATCTAAACATATAGCGTAAAAAATAACAAATTCAATAGTTTAGGTTTAAGTTGCTCACAGTAACAGACTAATGATTTTCTCTTGTGAGCAACTGTTTAATCAGTTTAACAGTTTTACAAAAGTATCATACACAATAATCATTCATGTATTTTTATACAGTTTGGTGCTGACGCAACATCCCATCCAAGTGCACTCAAAAAGCGTTCCTCGCGTGCACTTGAAAGTGATTCCATGACAGCATGGAGTGAACTTGTGACCACTTTCAAGTGCACTTGAAAAGAAGATGCGATCGCAGGAGTGATCGCAAAGTGCACTTGAAGTGAACTTCGTGGCAGCTTTGGATTACTCTTAGCGATTGGTCAGTTCAAAACACGTGACGTGACGAAATTATCTTTAAGCAAAAAGTATGCAAACTCGACGACTTAACTCTCTTTTTAATCTATTTTTTATAATAAATTAAAACCAAAATGCCATTATAAATTATAGTGTTCTTTTGTTTTATTTATACATTCCATGCTAACGTCACATTATATTCTACATAAATCTTTCAAAAAAGGGTATTTCACCGAGGCTTATGTTCATGCTTGAGACATAAAATTCGTATGTTATTTCAAAAAAATTTCTCGCAAAACCAAATTTATACATCGATTTTCAAAAATGACCTCAAAAGAGGGAAATATTATTTGTCAGTGCTTATTTTATTTTCGCAACACAACATTTGTATGTATTTTTCCCAATTACCCTACAAGATTGAAATATTTTGCAGTTTAGCTGTTTTCCTTTCTCACGATACTAAATTTATGCATCTTTTGTCAAAAAAGAATCCAAAAATGGGAGATTTGATATGTCGGTGCTTATTTCAATTGTCGCATGTATTTTTCCCAAAATTACCTTATAAGATTGAAATATTTTGCATTTCAGCTTTTTTCCTTTATCGCGATACCAAATTTATACATCTTTTGTCAAAAATGACCTCAGAAGTGGGAGATATTATATGTCGGTGCTTATTTCAATTGTCGCGACACAACATTTATATGTATTTTTCCCAAAATTTAATTACCTTACAAGATTGAAATACATACCTGTCAACCTCCAATGACCCAAAATCTGGTCATGACCTGCATTGGATGGTAAAAAATCTGGTCATAACGCGTGACGAACTTTTTTATCCCATTATTCTATTATAAATGCGCGACAGACTTTTTTCAACCCAGTTTATTTACTTATAGAGCAATTTATTTGCATACTGTAATACTCACTTACTACCTACTTATAAACAACAGACATGATAATTAAATTTCATGTCTATTGAATACCTTTGGCTTTGCTTCACCTTTTCTGATTAAGATTTTTACTTTGACCAAAACTGGGCATTATGTGTCAATTTTTAATTCTGATCTAAAATCGCTTTTAATTATGACCTAAAATCGGTTTTAGTTCTGACCTAAAATCGTTGTTGATCATTGTAACTATCAGTAAAGTTGATTGTCTGATTTACTAATTACCAGGTCGCTTGATTTTACCAAACGCCCCAATCAAACTTTTATTTCCACCGAAAACACTTGTAAAGCTTTTCCGTTTTGTGGGGTTGTCAACGACATTACTGGTCCAGAAATCGGTCTTTTCCATTGAGACGAAGACATTCCCAGTACACTCAATGCGTGTAGTTATCTTAAATACGGCTCCTAAAACTCCATAACGGCTTAATTATAACAATAGGAGACAGTATTTCAAACCGATGAAGTAAAAAAAACACAAACCGGAAATGTAAATACGAACATTAAGACACAAAACCTTACCGGAAATCAAATCCGGGTGAACACGAGTGACGACTTCGATTCTCGGGTTATTTAACAACCCGATCGGGTTACCGCATTTCATCGGTTGACGAGTGAAAATATCGGGTCTGACCCGCAGAAATCGGGTGAGTTGACAGGTATGGAAATATTTTGCATTTAAGCTTTTTTCCTTTCTCGCGATGCCAAATTTATACATCTTTTGTCAAAAATGACCTCAGAAGTGGGAGATTTTATATGTCGGTTCTTATTTCAATTGTCATGACACAACATTTATATGTATTTTTCCCAAAATTACCTTATAAGATTGAAATATTTTGCATTTCAGCTTTTTTCCTTTATCGCGATACCAAATTTATTCATCTTTTGTCAAAAATGACCTCAGAAGTGGGAGATATTATGTGTCAGTGCTTATTTCAATTCTCGTCACACAATTAACTAAGATTTCGAGATCATCCGGCCTTACAACAGTCCGGCCCTATGCCAGTCCGGCCTTATGACAATCCGGCCTTGGTCTGTCCGTCCCTATATTGCTAATTGATACTATATCGTTGTTTTGTTTGATTTGGTCATGATATCGTAATATTTATTGTTCAGACTTATATTGACGCATTTAAATGGAAATTGGTTCTCCAGAATTGCTGCATAATAAAGGAACGAAGGAGTTTTAACCATTTACGAATTAAAACGTAAACAGTGAGGGGTATAGCCTCTAAAATGTATACCAAGTTTATTTTTATTTGAGATGTTAGAAATACCTATATGTAAGAAAAAATTGTTGAAGAATGCCGAATGAACAAACCCAAGGAAGATTAAATAAGCCAGTCAGAGTCCAGATGCACGCAAATATGAGAACACCAGAAATAAAAGACCAAAGTCACGACACAAATATACTAAATATAACACTTAAAACTTCAGATCATGAGTATGCTTTCCATCTTCCGAGATATAAAATTGGCATATGAAGTTGATTTTTTTCTTATAGCAAAAACAAATTCAACTTCTTATAAACAATTTTCGCGGAAAACAACAGTAATACATAATATATCGAAAGGCTGGATCGACTTTTAAGACGGGGCCGGATTGGAATGAGGCCGGAAAGTACAGGGCCGGATAGGTAGGGACGGATTTGTCATAAGGCCGGAACGTCTTGTTACCTTAACTAACATTTAAATGTATTTTTCCCAAAAATAACTTAATATAAGATTGAAATATTTTGCATATGAGCTATTTGCCTTTCTTGCGATACCAAATTTATACATCTTTTGTCAAAAATGACCTCAGAAGTGGGAGATATTATATGTCGGTGCTTATTTCAATTGTCGCGACACAACATTTATATGTATTTTTCCCAAAATTACCTGATAAGATTGAAATATTGTGCATTTCGGGTTTTTTCCTTTCTTGCAATACCAAATTTATACATCTTTTGTCAAAAATGACCTCAGAAGTGGGAGATATTATATGTTGGTGCTTATTTCAATTGTCGTGACACAACATTTATATGTATTTTTCCCAAAATTACCTTATAAGATTGAAATATTGAAATATTTTGCATTTCAGCTTTTTTCCTTTCTTGCGATACCAAATTTATACATCTTTTGTCAAAAATGACCTCAGAAGTGGAGATATTATTTCAATTGTCGGACACAACATTTATATGTATTTTTCCCAAAATTACCTGATAAGATTGAAATATTGTGCATTTCAGGTTTTTTCCTTTCTTGCGATACCAAATTTATACATCTTTTGTCAAAAGTGACCTCAGAAGTGGGAGATATTATGTGTTGGTGCTTATTTCAATTGTCGTGACACAACATTTATATGTATTTTTCCAAAATTACCTTATAAGATTGAAATATTTTTTTCATTTCAGCTTTTTCCCTTTATCATGATACCAAATTTATTCATCTTTTGTCAAAAATGACCTCAGAAGTGGGAGATATTATGTGTCAGTGCTTATTTCAATTCTCGTCACACAATTAACTAACATTTAAATGTATTTTTCCCAAAAATAACTTAATATAAGATTGAAATATTTTGCATATGAGCTATTTGCCTTTCTTGCGATACCAAATTTATACATCTTTTGTCAAAAATGACCTCAGAAGTGGGAGATATTATATGTCGGTGCTTATTTCAATTGTCGCGACACAACATTTATATGTATTTTTCCCAAATTTACCTTATAAGATTGAAATATTTTTCAGTTCAGCTTTTTTCCTTTATCGTGATTCCAAATTTATATATTTTTGTCAAAAATGACATCAGAAGTTGGAGATATTATATGTCTGTGCTTATTTCAATTGTCATTACACAACATTTACATGTATTTTTCCCAAAATTACCTTATAGGATTGAAATATTTTGCATTTCAGCTTTTTTCCTTTATCGCGATATCAAATTTATTCATCTTTTGTCAAAATGACCTCAGAAGTGGGAGATATTATATGTCGGTGCTTATTTCAATTGTCGCGACACAACATTTATATGTATTTTTCCCCAAAATAACTTATAAGATTGAAATATTTTGCATTTGAGCTTTTTTCCTTTCTCGCGATACCAAATTTATACATCTTTTGTCAAAAATGACCTCAGATGTGGGAGATATTATATGTTGGTGCTTATTTCAATTGTCGCGACACAACATTAACATGTATTTTTCCCAAAATTACCTTATAAGATTGAAATATTTTGCAGTTCAGCTTTTTTCCTTTCTCACGATACCAAATTTATACATCTTTTGTCAAAAATGACCTCAGAAGTGGGAGATATTATATGTTGGTGCTTATTTCAATTGTAACGACACAACATTAACATGTATTTTCCCCAAAATTACCTTATAAGATTGAAATATTTTGCATTTCAGCTTTTTTCCTTTATCGCGATACCAAATTTATACATCTTTTGTCAAAAATGACCACAGAAGTGGGAGATATTATATGTCAGTGCTTATTTCAATTGTTGCGACACAACATTTATATGTACTTTTCCCAAAAATAACTTGTAAGATTGAAATATTTTGCATTTCAGCTTTTTTCCTTTCTCGCGATACCAAATTTTAACATCTTTTGTCAAAAATGACCTCAGAAGTGGGAGATATTATATGTCGGTGCATATTTCAATTGTCGCGACACACTCGCGTGGGTGTTGGTATTTCGTGTATCCCGAGCCCGAGACGGTTTTCCCCGAGCTGGGAAACTACGCTTTTTTCGATAATTTTTTGTTTCTTTCGAATTAATTTGTTATTTATTTACATTCTAACGATAATTTGATTTACAATCTGTATTTTGTGACAATAAATAGACAGAAAACTATTGCAAACTCGGTATTTCGTGTATCCCGTCTCGGGAAGGGAAGTAACTCTTGTTTAAATTTACCTGGATAAAACAAATAATAAAGCATATCCGAAATGAAATTTTGAAATTTTATGTCTGAAAATACATTTCATTATTTTAATTCTGAAATGTATCCGAAAAAATAAATAAAATAAAGGAATTGAAAAGTCATAATAATTTATTTCACTATTTTATTTTTTCATAGTATTTTTTTGAATGGATTTTATATATAACTTGAAGAACAAGATGTACAAAAGTTATCTTTGAATTTATATAACCCCCTCTCAAAAATCATATGTTTAATCCAAAATCAGATTTTATATAACAATACTTTATTTCTTTATTTTATTTTTCAAAAATTATTTTTAATTCCCTTTTTATAATACAACTACAGGAACTAAATACAGAAGTTATTGTTTAGTTGATATAGGCCCTCAAAAAAAAAACAAAACAAAACAAAAACACACACACACACAAAACAAAAACAAAAAAACAAAAACAAAAAAAAACCAACAAAAAAAAACCAACAAAAAAAAATCAAATTGAAAAGTCAACATAAGTTTAATCAAAAATTAAATTTCTATTAGAATGAATGAATTCATAATTTCATTTTTCAAATAATTTTCAATTGCATTTTTAAACAGAATAACTGAATGAATTAAATACACGTTATTAATTATCTGCGGAAGTTTGTTAGACGAACCCCTCCCCCCAAAAATACATGAAAAAGAAGTGCACGTTTAACCGAGAAATCACACATCCATACCACCACAACCACCCGGTAACAGGGAGAGAGAGGGGAAGTGGAGGTGATAAATCAAGAGCAAACGGCACAAGATTTGAATCCGAGAGGGAAAGACTTGGAGGTCGTGGGACGTACCTGTAGATGCGCAAGAGTAAAACAAGCCTAGCTAGACATAAAAACCACGTGGATGGTACATAGTGTCCCCTATTAGGCCTGTCAAATTACAGGGGCTTGTTACAAAAAATGATACTGAATAACTTCAAATCATTACTGTCAAGGAAAAGATTGACAAACCAGCCAGGATCACTGACACAACAATTAAAAATGTTTTAAATCAATACAAAAAATACGTTGGTTTTTTAGTAGTGATTTGAAGCTATAATTATTTTGTATTAAGCCCCTGTGGTCAAATAGCTGCCTGTGGTGTCCTTTAACAATGTTACAGTATAGAGGTCAGTTGCATATTTATGATTTCTAGCTAATTTCTTCACGGACCATGTTGTGTTAGGAAGATCCGTTATAAGAAAGGTTGTTCCAGGGGAGAACATTTCACCACCGGACCCGGCAAAATATCATACTTTTTGTTTGTAATCTGGATTCATTTATGCCTTCTGGTTTTCACCTTTAGGAATCTTATGTCGGTGTTGTTGACTCGTTGGGATGTTTTGCCTTTGTTAGAATTACACATGTCTGCCGTCATTTTGCGACATTATAGAGCATGATTTGTTTTGTTACCGAGAGATGAACGGCATTTCAATGAAGAACCCGAGTTTAAGTTATATTCCCTAGTTGCAGCCTTGGATTGGATGCAGACATGCCAGATGCAAATTTTGAAGGGGCCATCGAAAACCTTTTCTGATCAAGTTTGGGTCTATTTGGATTAGTGGTTTTGGAGACGAAATTCTTTATATGGAATCCAATGTTCCCACTGGTGGCTATCTTGAATGAGGTACTGATCTGCAAGATACTCTTTTTGTAGAGGACCATATAAGGACCAATTGTGACTAAGTTTGTTTATAAATAAGACTAGAATTTTCAGCAGAGAAGATCTTTGAATGTGTTTTCCAAATGTCAAATGCTAACTCGTGTTATTCTGGCAATCACATTTGATGAAGTGTTGACCTCACTGATACCTTAATTGGAAGGTACCATCAAAGTAACTTTGTGCTCTAATTTGACAAGTTGTTACCTGAGAAGATATTTGAATGCGATCTAATATGCTGTCTATTTGGTTCAATTGCAGGCCACCTTTCAAAAATAATTTGGACAGGGGTTCCCCTTAATACTTCTGAAATTAAAACATGAGAAGGCCCCTTTCAAAATATATTAGGGTAGTTGTTCTCCTTATCAACTAATCTATGCATATTTCTGAAACAAAACCTAAAATTTAGCATAATGTATTTTTTCTCAAATTTCAGTTTGCTTGCTTGGTCAGATATTCGTTATAATGGTTGATTTAGCTAACTAAAAGCTAAATCAACCATTATAACGAATATCAGACCCCATTAAAAAAATGGGCAGGGGTTCCCCTCATAATCTACCTGTTGCTGAAATTAAATACATTTTGAGTCCCCTTTAAAAAAAATGGGCAGGGTTGATACATATTGCTGAAATTTATAAATAAAATATGTAGCAATATTTTTTTCTCTAAAATTTCAGTTTTCTTGTCTGGTTTCCATGGCAAATAAGAGCTCCTCCATTTACAACCTATATCAGACCACAATTAAAAAAAGAATTTGGGCAGAGGATCTCCTTATATTCAAGATAATACATTTTGCTGAAATCAAAACATTCAGACCACTCTAAAAAGTTGGTAAAGGTTTTCCTCATAAATTTCGGTAATTATAACAGGTTTGAAAAGATAATTAAGTTAATAGCATCCCTTAGTTTTATTATCTCCCTTTTTAAAATTATTACTTTTCATTATATATATTTTTTAATTATAAACACTACCTAAAAAGTATGTTGATGTACATAATTAGAACTATTTGATATAAAGTACAAGTTCTAGTAATAAAAAGTATATTTCTATATGAACAATATAAACTTTTGTATCTATTATTGTTATTAAATCATTTTAAGCTTGAAAGTGTTTCACATTTAACCATAGGTGTACCCTACTTGTCGCCATCTTGTATTGTAAGGACATAAGGACCTTTTTGAACAGGACCATCTAACCACACAGTGACCAAGTTGCACAAAAACTAGTAGTTTCTGATAAGATCTTTAAATTTGTTTATCATAGGATACAATGTTAAAATTAAGTTCCATGCTGGCTGCCATCTGAGATGAGGTACGGACATGGAGGATGCATTTCTGTTGTAAACGGAAAATGCACCCAGACCCAGAGCTTAAACTATACAATAACCCTATAACTATTGTAAAAGAGGCCAAGTTCCTTGGTTTAACTTTTGACAGTAAACTTTCATTTCTTCCCCATATCAAAATGCTAAAAAACAAATGCCTAAAGGCATTAGATATTTTAAAAGTTGTGTCGAGTAGCGACTGGGATGCGGATAGCACTGTTTTATTAAATTTATATAGATCGTTGATTCGGTCAAAACTAGATTATGGATGTTTTATTTACGGTTCCGCCCGTAAATCATACATTAAATTACTAGATAATGTTCACCACCAAGGTTTGCGTCTTTCATTAGGTGCGTTCAGAACTTCTCCTGTGGAGAGTCTCTATGTTGCAGCTAATGAACCATCCTTGGAAGAAAGACGTATTAAACTTGGTTTACAATATGCAACAAAGCTTAAAGCGTATCCTTCAAATCCTTCTCACAACTGTGTTTTCAAACCTCTTCACAAAGCTGACTATGGAAAACGCCCAAATGTTATACAACCTTTTGGTCTTCGTATCAAACCACACCTTGAATCTGCTAATATAAATTTAGATGAAATAGCTCCTATAGAAACTCCCAAAAAACCTCCATGGCTGAACCCAAAACCAACATTTAATTTTGAACTACGCAAACACAAAAAGGTTGATACCAATCCTCTGGTTATCCAGCAGGACTTTGCAAGAATTAAATCTGAACATCCTGAATACTTTCAAATTTACACAGATGGCTCTAAGGATGGAGACAGAGTGGCTTCTGCAGCCGTTTTCGGAGATCGTGCAGCAACTCTCCGATTACCATCCTCTAGTTCCATATTTACTGCCGAAGCTAACGCTATTTACTCAGCACTTAAATTTGTAGCTTTATCGCAATCAAATAAATTCATGATCTGTTCCGATTCACTTTCTTGCCTATTGGCAATTGAAAGTCGAAAAACAAAACACCCAATTATTTTGAAAATAGCCGAATTCTACAAATCACTTGTAGCATTAGGCAAAGAAGTCATTTATGTTTGGATCCCTAGTCATGTGGGGATCTGTGGAAACACAGTTGCTGACCAGGAAGCCAAGGATGCACTAGATGATGAGATGGCGGATTGTCCAGTACCGTACACTGACATGAAGCCTTTAATTGTTAAATACATTTTAAAGTTATGGCAGGCCAAATGGGATCTCCAAATAAATAATTAACTGCATGAAATACAGTCAGACGTCGGTAAACAAATTGGTTCCTGTGGTAAAAACCGTAGGGAACAGGTAGTGTTGACCCGATGTCGTATTGGACATACTAGAACAACACATAGTTTTATCCTCAACAGTGATGATCGACCTGAATGTATTCCATGCAATTGTCCTTATACAATTCAACATGTTTTAATTGAATGTGTAGATGTTGCCGATATCAGGCGTGATTTTTATTCTGCTGATTGTCTTAAAGACCTATTTACAAACGTCGCAGGCGACAAAATCGTTCAATTTTTAAAAGCAATCAATTTATTTAGTAAGATTTAAATAGATCAATTTTAAACAAGTTTCTAATTTCTAATATTGTTATTGTTAAACCAAAAATTTACTATTATGTTTTTTAACATTTTACACATTTGTTTTACTTGTATAAAGCTATATGGTTTTATATTAATATTTTATGTATTTATTAGAATTTTTCAATAAACCCAACAGTTCTCGCCACAATATAGCTGAAATATTGCTGAAGTTGGCGTAAAACATCAATCAATCAATCAATCAACCTTATTTTGGATGGGACCATCTGAGGAGCATTAAACTAAGTTTGGTTAAAATTGGGCTAGTAGTTTCTGAGAGGAAGATCTTTTAATGTCTTTTTCAACAGGATCCAATGTTTAAATTATGTTCCCCGCTGGCGGCCATCTTGGATGAGGTACGGACTTCCCGGATACCTTTTTTAATGGGACCATTTAAAGACCTTTCTGGCCAAGTTTGGTTATAATTGGACTAGCAGTTTCTGAGAAGATGATCTTTTAATGTAATTTCCATAGGATCCAATGTTAAAACTATGTTCCCTGCTGGCAGCAATCTTGCATAAGGCACGGACCTGTCGGATACCCTTTTTGGAAGGAACCATCTAAGGACCATTGTGACTCAGTTTGGTTCTAATTGGACTGGTAGTTTTTTGAATGTGTTTTTGCATAGGGGCCAATGTTAAAACTATGTTCCCCGCTGGCGGCCATCTTGGATGAGGTACGGACCTTTCGGATACAATTTTTAGAGGGGACCACCCAAAGACTTTGGTCACCAAATTGGTTTCAATCGGCTCTGTGGTTTTAGAGAACATCTTTGAATGAAAAGTTTACGACGGACGTCAAGTGATGGCAAAATAGGGTATGTGTTTTAAAGTGTTTAATGTACAACCTACCAGAGCAGAAAAGCTATTTTCCATGCTATTTATGAGATAGATGACCTAATACGAAATGCCATAGAAAAATATGAAGCTTAGAATATTTCAAAACGGATTAAGACAAAACAACAATGGGATGATCTTCGACTAATTATTATGGAGAAATATTAAAGATCAAATATCAACAATGTGAACAATTCAGGGAAGCTCTGGTTACATCAACCACAATGTACTAGACAACTACTGGGGAACTGGAAAATACAAGAAAGGGCGAAACATATTTGGAATATTGTTGGCTGTGATGAGAAATTTTGTTAAAACGTTCAGTAACTGTACAATAAATGACCATTGTATTCATTCTTATGTAATAACTGTTAATTATTATATAGATGTATGTATTACCATAACTAATAAACAGATATATAGTTAAAAATTCTTTATTCATAAAAAGTTTATTTTTCTTGGTGGTCACTCGGCATTTCTCCAGGCTCCTGACTGGCAATGTATGATATGTTGGCTGAATAACCCACCACCCCAAAAATTTGCAGGAAAAAAACAATGAACATTTACTATATGAATAACATCCGAATCGGAATCATGTTGTTTACTACCGAAAATTGGTGCGGAATGGGTAGGACTGAACACTGAATTTATAATGTTTGAACACGTAGTCAACATATCGTACACAGAGGAATTCCTGAAGTATTAAAACCTCGTCAGCACACTTTTCCTAGAGTATGACTGTGAAATTCTGTGACAAATTGGCGGTTAGTATGATCTAATAGGCGACTTCAGAGCGGCACTTGATGCATTAATATGCATCATATCTGCATACTCACCTAATTTCCCTACATCCCTCGCCACTTGAATATAAGTAGGGACTACTATGCGGTTATCACCTATCAGATCCACAAACGTCTTGTGTTCAGAATCGTAATATGTGGGAAACATCAATATCAGATGCAGAATTTAAATTCACAGCAACTTCGGTATGTAGTTATTTGTTTACACTGGGTCGATTCCTCAGCCGGTGGACTGTTAGTCCCCGAGGGTATTGACCAGCCCAGTACTCAGTAGTACATTCGATGCTGACCCGAAAGCCGATTCTATTTTAAAACTTGCATTTTTTTTTTTCGAAAACTAAGCAGTATCTCTCTCATGCAAGCTCTGTCCTTAGCTGATTTTGGCTATATTATCATATTGGTTATTTGTTCTCTATCAGTTTTTTAAACATTTTTAATTTATGGTCTTCCAAGCGTGTAGATTTTATCTGCACTGATGAGACATAAGTTGTCGAAATGCGCATATGCAGAATTCAAATTCACAGTAACTTCGGTATTTTGTTATTTATAACCTTTTCTTGTTGACTGTTAGTCCCCGAGGGTATTCACCAACCCAGTAGTCAGTATTTCGGTGCTGACCCGAAAACCGACTTTATTGAAACTTGAAACTCTAAATTTTAGAAAATTTTGTTTAAAACTAAGGAGTACAAAAATGTATCTCCCTCGTGCATAGCTCTGTCCTTAGCTGAATTTTGGCTTTTCCACTTACATCCTTTTGTTATTTGTTCTCTATTAGCTTTTACAAGTTTTTGATAAATGGACTTCCAAATGTTCTGATTTGATCTGCACTGATGAGACATAAGTTGTCGAAATGTGCATATGCAGAAAATAAATTAACAGTTACTTCGGTATTTTGTTTTTAATAGAGAAGCCATTATATTTGTACTTTGTTATAGTTTCTTCATATTTAGAGCATTTTGAAAATGGCGGTCAACGAACAATTTTTAACATCAGTTTTGAAGTTAAGACATCAATATCTATTCGGAAACTCAATTTCATTGAAATCGGACAATGTTGAATTTTCCCGCCTTTCTTGGCGGCCATATTGAAAATGGTGGTCAACGAACAATTTTCAACACCGGTTTTGAAATGGCAACATCAATATCTATTATGAAACCAAATTTCACTGAAATCAGACAAAAATGTTGCATTTTCCCGCCCTTTTTAGGCGGCCATTTGAAAATGGCGGTCAAGGAACAATTTTCAACACCAGTTTTGAAGTCGCCACAGCATGGCCAAAATTTTATCAATTTACTCTTAACCTTGACCTTCTATAGTTTTGGAAAGAAAAGACGAAAAATATGAAAATTTTTAAAATTCTGTGAAAAAATGGCAATAACTCAGACAAGAGTTTTTGGATTTTCTTCAAAATTTCAGGGTGGGTAGATCTTGATATGCTGAACATTTTTGCAATTTTAAATGGACCTCTATTTGTTCTAGTTTATCAAATAAAAAAAAATAATTAAAATTTTGAAAATTTTACGGAAAAAGGGCAATATCTTCAAGAAGAGTATTTAGATTTTCTTCAAAATTGCAGGGCAGGTAGATCTTTAGATCTTGCCATGCTGATCACTTTTACCCATGTCAGATTTTTGATAAAGTAACGGTTTTCAAGTTATTTGCAAAATACAGCAATTAACACCTATGTTGTATTTTTAGAATCAGCAGCCTTCGGATCTTCGGACTAATCGAACACAATTTTGAAGCTGCATAACCTAAAGAAGATTCAGGCGAAGTTTGGTTACAATTCGCCCAGCAGTTTCAGAGGAGATTTTTGAAATTGATGACGGACGGACGGACGACGGCCGCAAAGTGATAGAAAAGCTCACTTGGCCTGAGTTAAAAATGAAAGCCTATGGATTATTTGAGGATGGTTATGTTATGAATGTGGATTGCTGTGATCTGAATCCAGAATATTGTGCTATAAAGTCCAATGTCAAGCCCGGAATGGTGTTTATCTAGTTTCCAAGCCGAAATTTAACAAATGTTGGATAGTTCTTAGCAATACAGAGGAATCAACGGGCAAGGGAACTGTATTCTCAGCATATAATACATGTAAAGCAGAGCGAGTTACATATAAAAATTTGATGTTTCCATAATTTTTATACAGCAGTATCATTCAAGGTAAACTGTTCAGCGTAAAAATACATATTCAAGTCGTAAAATAAATAAAAATTTATATTTTTATTTGTAGAAAATTCATATAATTTCTAAAACTAAATTTAACAAACTATATTTTATTTGTATATACTGATATATTTTCATATCTTTTCAGACTTGATGGAAGATGCAGACGTATTGTTGCCACTTTATTCGAGATTTGCGATTTTTTTTTCATGACAGAAAATAAGAGACAGTGTGACATCAGGTCTTTCTATGGGTAAAAAAGACAACAAGGCCATCTGAACCGGTATTGGTAACTGAACTTGACACCAGATTAACTGAAGTTTTGGATGATTCAGTTGTAAAGCCGATTTAGGTTGATTGATTAGAGTTTAACGTCCAATGAGCAATATTTCAGCTATATCAGGACGAGAACAAGTTAATCAGTTAAAAAAATTGTAAGTAAAAGAAGAAAGGAATACAGGTGGAAGGGACAACCGGGATAACGACTTTTGATTGCCACTGGAAAAGGGGAGAAATGGGTAGGGGCAGGAAATTTAGTAGGAATAAAAGGACAACATAAAAATCTTAAATGGAAGTCTTTTGGCAACCTCTAATTTAAAGATGGTTTGTTATTCAACGCACTTCTCAAAAACATGTGAGGCATTATAAAAGGAACAATCATTTGATGATGAAAATTTACCACCTCCAATTAAGTATGGACGCAAATTCAAGAGCAAAGCCCGGGATGTGTTTATATAATCACACCGTTTTAGACATAGAAAATGTAAAGTTGTTGTTCCGGGACTTATGATTAGTAGTTCGGATCCCATGCTTGGAAATATATGTCGCCAACTTCCGCAGTTATGTGAAGTCGAATGAGACAACGACTGCAGAATATGCAACATGCAGTTCTGTTTTAAGTCAGTTAAATTCTCTGTGCAATGCGCCCCTACCCATTTCTCCCCTTTTCCAGTGGCAATCAAAAGTCGTTGCCCCGGTTGTCCCTTCCACCTTTATTTCTTTCTTCTTTTACTTACAATTTGTTTTGAATTGATTAACTTGTTCTCGTCCTGATATAGCTGAAATATTGCTCATTGGACGTTAAACTCTAACTAATCAATCAATCTGTGCAATGCGATCAGTATCATCTCTGAATTCACCTCCACAGTTGTGGCTTTTCCAAAAAGAAGGTTGCCAAAGGATATGCGTATCTACTATGTACCTGGATAATTCGGTCGAATTTGAGTTGTTAGACATTTATAGCAGGTTATTAATTTGATATTTCATGAATTTATGAAATTTTAGCGGTCAATTTGATCGAAAGAAATAACTTATATAAATGTTTTATTGTTCCATTATCATATTTTCCACAATATTGTCCCGGCACCTGAATCAGTTTTCAGGGGCTCCGGCTACAAGGTGGTGGATAGGGGAATACCCTGCACATGGGGGTAGTCAGGTCAATGTACGGAAAGCCTGACCGCGAACCCTTGTAGCCAAACTGTGTGGAGAAACGCCATGCTCCATGCAGTATAATGACCCCTTCTACATCGTCTGAAGAGAGCAGGGCATATTGAATAGAAGACTAAGTTTCCCGCCCCTACCCATTTCTCCCATTTTCCAGTGGCAATCAAAACTCGTTGCCTCGGTTGTCCCTTCCATCTTTGTTTCTTTCTTCTCTTGCTTATATTTTTTTGAATTAATTAACTTGTTCTCGTCCTGACAAAGCTAAAGTATTGCTCACTGGACGTTAAACTCTAACTATTCAATCAATCCACAATATTGATATGTTCAAATATCCGGGAGATGAATATTTTCTTGCGAGTCTAACCTACGTCAGACATTTTTTTTCAATGTGCTCCAAATTCGTTCAAATATACTAGAATATGTTGTTTATCTCTAAAATTATAGATTCAATCAATAAAAAAACTTGTTGTGATACAAGTATTGATTCTATAAAGTAGTTAATAAAGCACAAGTCTGTCTTAAAGGGGGACTTCCGATTGCAATACTTTGATATTGAAGTTCAAGGGTGTATAGACCTGGACCATGATGGCATTGGTGAGTAAAAGGACCAAGAAAGATTCCACAAAGTGAAAGTCGTTGAGGAATTCAACAACATAATTATCATAGATGTAACAAGACAAGTAAATGCCCCCAAAATTAAATTTCAGTTATGATTTACCACCTTTGTCATCACCATCAAGCTATAAAAATGCGATTCCAAAGTAAAGTGCACAATGCTCTTCAAAGTCAAAAAGATCTCTTGTTATGAATAGACCTCAAATACAAACACTAGAGAAAAAGATTTACACGCAAAAGCTACGATGAAGGCATCAACAGTTCCAGGTAAAATAAGTAGTAAATTATTTTACCGTAAACAGGGTAAATTTTGTGGAAAATTCAATTTCGCTATTTTCCCTCTAAGAGATGAAATGCGAAATTAAACACTCGCCAATATTATGATGCAATTGGGTGCTCTATTGGATCGACCCGCAAAGCGACTTGAAGACTGCGCAGAATAAAATTTATTTTGAAATCTAGAGAATCATGGGCCTATTTTCGCTTTTGTGACTCATCATGCGCAGGCGCACACATCTCACACGAACGTTGTCTAACAAAAGATTCAGTGCCTAATCATGTCATCGCAAGTCCAGGAAAAAAAATTTTGTAATCGATATGATTCAAGATTCCTTGTTTTTTATAACAACAAATGAACTTTAGACCAGAAAATTTAGAGATCGTTAAAGAGGTTTTCCAACCTTTGATTTAATCGATTTATGGTTAAGAGTTGTATAAAGTGGAGAAAAATTATAGCTGTCATTTTATGGAGTATCTCCCTCTTACATAGTGCTGCCATAAGCTGATTTTAGTTTCTCTTTAAATTCATATATTCTATTATTTCTCAAGAGACGGAAATTAATCAGCTGATAGATAAAACTATAAAAAAGAAACGAGAGGATACTCTACAATATAAAATAAAAGACAAACGAAAAATGCCACCTTTAGTATTTGCTACTAAATACAACCCGTTTTTAAAACAATTAAATAGAGCAATAAGAAAAAACTGGCACCTAATTGAAGAAGATGAAATGGCCAAACAGTTGTTTCCAAGACCACCAATAATTGCTTATCGGAAACATAAAATTCTAAAACAATACCTTACATCATCTAAAACCAATTGAAAACGAAATATAGACACAGAATTCAGACTTAATTATAAGGAACACCGAGTGTCGCACCCCAAATACTCAATTTCAAAGCAACTATAATATTAGGCTATAGGGTACACGGCCTTGGTCATACTTATTGACCTAAATGATATCCGAAATGAAACACTTGGACACAAGAAATGGAAGTATGTAGAATACACAAATAAAACAAACACAGGGGGTATATATAATACTATATACTAGTATACAATATACACCATTTACACAATATATATATTGAAGGGTCTACCATCTTTTCTTTTGAATATCTAATGAAATAAAATGGACAAGAAATTGGTCTTGAGAAATTTTATTTCTCTCAGAGTGATATACGAACCACAATTTTTAAATTGGATTTTCTCTATGAAAAAGCTGAAAGGAGCCATATGGAACTTACTACTTTGCTATTACAAAAAGAACAATGCTGTGTCCACTATAAACATGTTACTACGTACAGATATATTTGCTTGGATTGGATCTGGACACGATAAACATGTTACTACGTACAGATATATTCGCTCGAATAGGATCTGGATACGTATGTTATGTTGAAGTATCATATACTGATCAATTAAATATGCATGTCATATGATTAATAACTTAAAAGTAAAAATGAAGGCGAAAATAAACCCCATCAACTAAACATAAATTGAAATACAGAGCATGCACCTAAATTTGCTTCGATTGGTTCTGGACACGTATTTAATTTGAAAAAAAACTTAACATGAACTGAAATACAGAGCTTGCACCTAATTTTGCTTGGATTCGTTCTACAGCAATTGGACTTAACTCAGTATATGATATTGTGCCAAAGTTACTAGTCATTTTAATTTATTGTATTAATAACGAAACAGAGAATATTTGCCAAAACTGTTGTTGTTTTTTATATCAGCATGTTAAGAAGAAACAACTACCATAAAATCAGCACCTATAGCAATCTTTGAATATTTCAACAGGGCCAATTTCAATCCAAAGAAAATGTTTTAGTGGGTGACAAAATGTGACATTTTATATGGTAGTTTATAAAACTTATTTTTGTGTCTACATGTATTATCTGAATAAAAAAAATGGAAATTGTTTACCGGTAGAAAGGCGATAACTGATAATTTTTATCCGAAACTCTGATGGAAATAATGTATTGTCACAAAATTTGACGATCTTAGTCCCCTTTATGTTTATAATATGTCGTGTCCTATGTTTATCTTTATTTACTATTGCTGTGGAGATTTAAATGAATAGACTATCTATTAAGGGCTGAGATTTGGCTACCACATTTCATCTCTTTCTTTCATTTGCGGACAATCATGATCACGCAAATCAATTATGTATCCATGTATTACGACTTGAAAATCTTTTGAGCCATTGAAAGCACAAAAAACAAATTAAATAGCATCATTTCACGACATAAGTTGTCGAAATGCGCATATGCAGAAAATAAATTAAAACTAACATCAGTATTTTGTTATTCATTGTTTTGCCAGTTACAAATTAGCGGTAACTGACCTCATGCTTTGTTTTTGCCCTTCGCTAAAGTGTTGATTTTTATTCTAGATGTTTCGACAACTAGCAAGTCAATTAACAGAAAGTTATTTTATACAACATAATTATTGCCATCTCTAATCGGGATATGTAGATCTTCACAAAGACAGAAAGTGCTGAAACTGAACACTCCTCCAGCTTTTTCCATAAGTAAGATACCCGTCGCACACATTTTTGGAATATCAGTTCCATTTTGAGTTCTTAAAACACCTGAACACTCCGCACAAGTAGTTATTTATTGCCCATTTAAGCTAATATTTGGTATAAAACTGAGAATCAAAATTTCGCATTTGACAAAAGGAATGGATGGAATATTGTCCTAAAATGATAGTGTTTATAAAATATGCAACCTTTATTAAGTAAAGCCGAATTTTAAATATATTTTTCAAAGTTGCTTTATTAATAAGGAGGGTTAATTCATATAGTAATTATAAAGAATAAAATCTCTTGAAACTGGGTAATAAAGCTGATAATATACAAAATTATAACCAAAATAAAACTGACTTCTGTTACTATGCAAATTCAAATTATATAAAAAACGGTCTTAATTTTTCGAATATTTTCAAGTTTAAATCACCGTTTTACTCATTGGCAGACTTCGCTCGTATATAACCATCGATTCCCACTTTTCGGATTAGGTGGTCTAAATGTATGAGACACTTTCATCCTATAATTTACATTAAATACACATCAATATTTCATATTTTGAAGAAAAAGCATACTGTAAAATAGAATTATCACCATCACCAATCAGATTATGTAGATTTTCACCAAGACAGAAAGTGCTGAAACTGAACAATAATGCCGCTTCCTAATCAAATGGGGAATGCAACTGCTACAGTAGGATTCGATGTCATTCTCTTATAAAGAATCAGTGCCTTTTGGAATCAAGCGGACACTACAATATCCAATGAATGTAATTATTACCTGATAATGATTTGATATTTATATGACAAAAGTATCTCTAATTCCTTTTCTGAAAAGAAGCATATATAAAATACACTGAAGACGGTATTGGTATTGTCATATTTAAATTTGAATAGTGTTGCTTATTAAGTTTTAGTATCTTTCATGTATCTATTCCGGAAGTAAATTAGATTTGCATAATAAATATTTAAAAAAAAAGCAGAGAATGTGATATAGAAAAGCACAAGTCGAAAATACCAATACGTTCCGATGTCAAGGTGAACTTTTTGCAAATTTTGTTTAATTACGATTCTTTTTTACCACTAGTTATCACAATTTACGTCGTTCTTATATTTATTTCAGCGTTCCGAAAATGAATTCATCACCATGTGACCCAAGACCAAAAAAACTATTTCCAGAGGGAGGCTTAGAACAGAGCAACAAATAAGCTGCGTATTTGCGTAATTACGCAATTGAAATCATTGAAAACCCAATGTATCCTCTTGACATGCGTCTTATAACCCAATCTAAAACTGACATAACCCAAATATTTCTGCAAAAATGAGTTCACCCAATTCTGTTTTGTAGAGTTGCCTATTTTTCACCCAATTGTCGCACCAGAATTTGTGATAGATCGGGGAAACCAACTCTTCATGGTTTTAGCAAAACCGGTAAAATGAACTACCTTCTATCGTTAAATAGATTGGTTCCAGGTAACAGTAGAACTATTTTCCGTATTTTAAGGATTGAAAATACGCACTACGGATTCATTTTGCAAATATACGATTTATTCATAAAAATGAAAATAAAACATACCCGTTTCAAAAATTTTGCAATCATTGATAAAAAAGGGAAGTTTCCGATAGATAAGCAAAGTTATGTAAAGCGCACCCTTGTTGTAGGTCTCTGTCATAACAATGCTGCCAAGCGCCTCCCCAGGTGGTTGATGGTGGAATGCCCTAACTCTGCAGGGTAGTTGGATCATGGTATATTATGAAAGGATATGTAGTAAATGCGTAGGGGAAAAGTCTTTACAAAGTAAAGCCTGAGCACAAATCATTGTAGACAAACTGTACATGCAAACCTCACACCATAAGAAGTATAAAACCCCCTTCTATGCTTCTCGTATTCTTGTGGGATGGGGTCGTTTAGAAGGCTATTTTCCTGTCCCTACCCTTTTTCTCATTTTCCAATCAAAACGCGATGCCCTAGATGATCATTCCTATTATAAATCTTTCAATCTTTCATCTATTACTTATACAAATGTATTTCATTTTACTTGATTAATTTGACCCCTCCTTGATAACTCGTAAAAGAGCAGAATCAATAAGAGTCGCATGGAAGGCTTAATTTCCTGCCCCTACCCATTTCTCCCAATATCCAGTGGCAATAGGTTGACATGCTATAACAGGAGAGCCTGACCACAACCTGTATGGAGAAAAACGGGGATAAAACCATGCCCAAGGCAGTATAAAGAACGCTCATTTATTTCCACAACAAGAGCATACTCATAAGGGGTCGTATGGAAGGCTTTTAATGTTGTGGCCGATCCCAGTCCTTTATATCTTTCTACCATTATTTTTGACTCTAATTGGTTAATTTGTTCTCGTCCATACATAGTTGAAATATTGCTAACTACATAAAACTCCAACTTATTAATCAATCAAGTCCATGAAGTAGAAAAAGGCATAAAATTGACATTGCCGAAACGTCCTGCTACCAAACAAGGATGTTATCACTTAATATGCATGCACAGCTTGAACTTTTTTAAATGATACATGTTTATACTCATAGGTGATGACAATTTTTATCAATAACAATAACACATGTTTTTTTATTATACCCAGTATAACGCAGCCCTGAGGGGTGATAAACCCAATTCATTTGAACAGTCAGGGGTGAAAATATATGGCTTAACCTGGGAAAACTTACATTACCCAATTGATGACAAAAGTAAGCGTGAAATTACCCAATTGGTCAATTCTTATCTGGAGCTCTGTGAAAAGCTGCAGGAATGTATTTTAATTATTCCCCATCAACCAGCATTTATAACAAGCACGATGTCAAACCTAAAATGTCGCTTGATCAGCGATTTATATCCAATTCTTCAGCTGATTCAGCGCTCCAGATAAGGATTGACCAATTGGGTAATTTCACTCTTACTTTTGTCATCATTTGGATAATTATAATTTTCCCAGGTAAAGCCAAGTATGTTTACCCCTTACAGTTAAATTGAAATTGGTTTCAACCCTGAGGGCTGCAATAAATTTTGTTTTAAATATTAGATAAGAAAAATTTCATAGAGTGTAAAAATGCGTGATTAAAAGCTGTCCATGCATTTAAAGTGATAACGTCATTGTTAAGTAGTAGGACGTTTCGGCGATGGTGAAGACAGTAACGTCCATTTTATCCACCTTTTTTCTTTTTCATTGTTTTGACTGAATCATTAGTTTTAACGTACAGTGAGCAATATTTCAAATAAAAACCAATGCGAAATAATTTCCTGGAAAAAAGAGAACGAACATAAATACGTTTACATTTACATTCCGGAACTCATTGCATTATTTTCCATTTACAGGTATATCCTTACTTCTTGTCCGTTTACTGCTATGCCTCATGGAGAAATTTAAACTTCAATAAAATAAATTGGTAAATCATGAAAAAACGGTATTTCAAGAATTAACAAAAGTACAATTGAAAGAAGACATCGCATTTTAATTTAAAACTGGAAATGGGTAGGAGCAGGAAATTTAGTTTACTATATGACTGCCTCTTATTGTATCTGCTCTTGTATGAGAGATATAGAAAGCCAAGGGTCTTTATACAATGGCCTTTCCCCTTTCCACCACCTGAGGACGCCCCTTGCAGCTCTGTAAACGGAGTATTCTGAAAACCAATCCAGGTGCCAGAGCAATTGTTTTTAATTTTGTCATTTTGTAATTTATTAGTCAGAATTTCGATGGTGACCCGAAAACGGATTGTATTTGCAGTCAGGGGAAGCACAGAAACAAGTGACAATGTATTCACTCAAGTTATAGAAGTGATTTTAGAGATATTCTAATGGAAAGCCCAAACAACCATAATTCAGCACAATGATAAAAAGTCTTACCTTGTAAGCTCATGTAAACTATTTTTAATATAGTCAAGTATATGTAAGATAAGAAATATGTAAAATTAAGAGGCCATTTGAAAAGATGCGCAGAGAACGTTTGATTGTTGGCAAAATTAGGCATTTTCTAATGCTAAAATGAATTGATGCCCATGATAATTATTTTGGAAACTAGGATGTTTCAGCAAGTTCAATAACAAAGTTCTCCGACAAGCAAAAAAAAAAACTGCTCTTCAGCCCGAAAACATCTGGTGTTCAGTTTTATAATCACTTATATAAGTGATCAATTAGGAAAAAAATGATGAAATCACTTAAAGAAGTGATAAACAGGAAATTGCTCATTAAGTCTTCTGCCTTATAATTATTGAAAACAAAATTACCAACGATATCAAATCAAAGTCCATCTAAAAAACATGACAACACTTTTCCAAGCTACTGGAAAATCCAAATCATTATAGCAGGTGCTTTCCTTATCACTTGTGCAGGTGACTAAGAGAAGACAACTCTTACTTTCCATTATTTATTGAGATTTAGTCACTGCTAAAGGTGATTAATTGATTACTTGTTTTACTGCTCCCCCGACTGATTTGCGATATCTAAATTTTACAAAATTCTGTTTAAAACAAAGGTGTATCTCCCTATGCATAGCTCTGTTCTTAGCTGAATTTGGGCTTTTCTATTTAGTTCCTTTTGGTTGATTGGTTTCTATCAGCTTAAACAAGTTTTTCGGTTAATAGACTTCCAAATGATTTGGCTTGATCAGCACTGATGAGACAGAAGTTGTCGAAATACATATGAGCAGAAAAAAAACATTTACAGCAACTTCTGTAGTTTGTGTTATTTTGTATATAGCCATTACGTTATAAATGGCATACTTAATGTCAAGCGATATGTTGATCGAGTTTTGCACTACTTATAAAAAGATTTCATTGGTTCGGGGAGTAAAAAAGAACTTGTTCATTAATTCGGATTGTAAATTTGCTACTCCTTCTAAACCGTTCCCATACCCCATTTAGCTGTTAATTGACGATATCAGCGTTTCGCGCCTCTAGCGTAATATCAGGTTCGATAACTCCAACAGGCTTGTAAGAGGGTGTTTCTACTATTGTAAATTATGACAAATCTACACATTTTCATAATAATTTACAAGCTTCTAGTTTAGTTATTCGTTCATTTTTATTTTTATCCTGATGATAAATGACGTGTGTATTATGAAATCAATACGGTGATTTTCTTGATTTACCTGTAATGAGACGCCTGTCAGTTTACCTGTAATATGATTAGACACTGAAATTCAGTCCCTTAGTATAATGTAGGCTTCAGATTTGAATATTGTTTAGTGGGGTATGTCTTGTATAAATAATCATATGTTTGTTGTTTTTAGTGAAATGCATACCACCTGTTGATATTCTTGATCACCTTTAATAAATTCACCCGGACAAACATCTTTTGAAGTGATCGGTCTAGAGGCATATTTCATTTTTTTT
>MJUU01065895.1:38307-50681 GCA_002080025.1 Modiolus philippinarum
TTTTTTTTTGGCATAGCAGTCGAATATGGCTAAATTGGTATTATCATTCAAATTGTCCTTGTAACTTAAACTTTTGATGAATCGGCTTCGTGATGATGAGAGATCAAAAACGTATTGGCATTGAAAAACAACCTGGTTCAACTACGAGACTAACGTTTATATAGACAAAACAACGGCACCACAAAACCGAAGGACCAAAGCACAAGATTACTATAAATCAAAGTCCAGAGACAAGTAAAACTCGAGAAAACCAGAAGACGAATGACACGACACACCAACAAACACACGAACACGAATCAAAATTAAAGCATTCATAGTGTGAACTCTCAAAAACAGTGATATCAAGTGCTCCGGAATGGTATGCATGTCCTGCAATATATACAGCACCCATCAAACGGTCAGTGATGCAAATATGGTCAAATGGTTTAAAGAAATCTGTTTGGGGGCCGATTGATTAATTTCATTTTAAAACCATAAATATATATGGTACTTCTCTAATTCTTGTACAGTTAAAATAAGTCATAATTATGATTGATTGATTGATTGAATATTGTTTAACGTCTACTCAGCAATATTTCAGCTATATCAAGACGAGAACAAGTGTGTTGATAAATAATCACTTTGGGGTATGGAAATGGCCATGGGACGGGAAATTCTGACTGCCACTGGAAAAGTAGGGTGAAATCGTCAAGGGCGGGGAATTTAGCCTTGCAGCCGATCACCTACGGACCACCCCAAAAGGAGCTTGCTACAAGGGTTCTTTAACGTGCAGGAAGCGTGGCATTTCTTCCAACACGTGGACCTGAGTTTACATCCCATCCGAAAGATGGGTTGTGTATTTATTAATCCCGCACAACCACGGAATGGGTCCTATTTCTATATCCCGGGACCCTCGGGGTCAGCCTCCGTTTAGGAGGGGTCACACCCCGCAAGCCGGAGATACTGGGTCCTATTTCTATATCCCGGGGTTCCCTCGGGGTCCTCTGTTAGGATGGCTCATACTCCAAGCTCAGAGGATGCTGCGGGCCTATTCTTCAGCCGGGACCGCGCACGGCGGGTCATAATTATGATATGACTATATCATAAGTATGAGATGACTATATCATAAGTATGCAGGGATTTAGCTAGGATTTGAGACCATAAGTCACTTTTCCGTATCAATTTCGCGGGGCAATGTGCACTATGAAGATATTAATTTTAATGATTTTTTTTAATTTTTCTGTATTTAGTTGTATCTAAATAAGCACATCAGTGTTCCAAACTTCTATTGCTCTATATGAGTTCTTTCCATTGTTCACTGTGATTCATGAACTAGAGGCTCTCAAGAGCCTGTATCACTCACCTGGCCTTCAGATGCCACAATCATGGTAACATTGTAAGTTATACAGTTGATCTTCAGTCTCAAACTTAAGTACCTCGAACACCACCAATATCTTGAACAGTATTTAAAGTCTGATCATGTTTTACTACATTTCTATGTTGGGCTTTTTTGACAAAAAACGTTCTTGCTAATGACCACTTTTGACACCAGCTTTGAAATCAAGACGTCATTTTTGTAAATGGCGGCTATCCAACAATTTTCAACATCATTTTTGAAGTCGCAACATCAGTATCTATTTGGACAAAAAAAATTCATTGAAATAGGAGAATGTTGAAATTTCTCGCCTGTTTTGGTGGCCATTTTGAAAATGGCAATCAACAAATAATTTTTAACATTAGTTTTAAAGCATATCTATTTGGAAACCAAATTTCATTGAAATTGGACAATGTTGAATTTTCCCGCCTTTTTTGGCAGCCATTTTGAAAATGGCGTTCAACGAACAATTTTTAACATCAGTTTTGAAGATGCAACATCAAAACCTATTTGGAAACCAAATTTCATTAAAATCGGACAATGTTGAATCCCCCCTTTTTAGAGGCCATTTTGAAAATGGCGGTCAACGAACAATTCTTAACATCAGTTTTGAAGTCTAAACATTAACACCTATTTGGAAACCAAATTTTATTGAAATCGGACAATGTTGAATTTGCCGCCTTTTTTGACGGCTATTTTGAAAATGGCAGTCCGCAAACAATTTTTAACATCAGTTTTGAAGATGCAACATCAAAACCTATTTGGAAACCAAATTTCATTAAAATCTGACAATGTTGAATTTCCCCCCGCCTAGTGGCGGCCATTTTAAAATGGGGGTCAACGAACAATTTTCAACACAGGTTTTGAAGTCGCAATATCAATATCTATTTGGAAACCAAATTTTATTGAAATTGGACAATGTCGAATTTTCCCGCCTTTTTGGCGGCCATTTTGAAAATGGCGGTCAACGAACAATTCTTAACATCAGTTTTGAAGTCGCAACATCAAAACCTATTTGGAAACCAAATTTCATTTAAATCGGACAATGTTGAATTTTCCCGCCTTTTGTGGTGGCCATTTTAAAATGGCGGTCANCGAATAATTTTCAACACAGGTTTTGAAATCGCAATATCAATATCTATTTGGAAACCAAATTTCATTGAAATCGGACAATGTTGCATTTTCCCGCCTTTTTTGGCAGCCATTTTGAAAATCACCATGCCATAGCCATGCAGGTCAGCTGTTTGGTTAAACAGGCATTGAAGCTTAGATGCAACTTCAATATTAACTGACAAGGATGTTTGCAGTTAATAAAAGTTAACGGACGGACGACGGACGACGAGTGATGGCAAAAGCTCACCTAAACCAATGCACATTTTTGTCAACTTTAGAATCAATGCTGCAACCCCAAACAGCGTAATAAGGCATATTAAAATATTAAAGATTTTTGAAATATTTTGAGGAAAAAAGAACTGTCAACAATATGAACGAAAGTTTGAAAATGAACATCATGTTTATTAATTTATAATATAAGCTACGGGAAACAATACCCCCTTCTATTTGATGCATATTAGTTAATTCCTTCATCTCCCTTATTATATATAACAAGATAACAGTTCCTCACATCTGACGTCACAGTATGGGAGCATCGTAATCGATCTAAAAATATGCATATCGCGGTCAACTGATTTATCAATGTTTACACACACTGTTATTAGCTAATTACATACTGGGGAGATGCTACACACATTTTATTAGTTATGAAGATACAAAAACAATGGAAATAAGCTATTATGTGTTTTAGTGTCCGGTGTCCTTAAACTAGATTGTAGGTGTTTGACGTCCTTGATTTCATTTTACAGCACCTCCTTATCATTTTAACTCTATATAACTTAGTTCAAATTTCTAAATTTAAAAATATTAAGCAAATAATGTTTATAAACACTTTTTAAGCTTTAAAAGTGGTGTAATATAAATTTTCTGTTATAATGATCAAAGCAAATTTCAGCATAGTTTCAATTCTGAAAAATAAATTCATGAACATTAAAAGCAAATTTTAAAGGCAAGTAACCCAAACTTCAAAAAAAAGAATCATTGGTTTGAGTCCTGTTCATTTAAAGAAAGATTTTAATGTTCAAAGCATGAATCATTTTTAACAACTGTTAGTTAATTGCTATACAGGTAAGGTTATCTCTGATTGACCAGTATTTAGTGATAACAGGTCCGGGAACACAGGAAAACAAATCACCGATGGCATTTGTTTACAACTGAACTAATCCTTTAATAAGCATTACAGGCGTGATTAGAGTGTCAAGTTTTGACATGAAATTGCAGTGACAAAGTCAATGTTCGTTGAACACAGTTTTCCTGATATGGTGGTGATTTCATCGCGTTTATAATTTGTTTACTATTGCCTTTTAATCTTGAATATTGATCGCCATTGTCGTAGTCTTGAATTTAACCTTGGACATTTTTATCGTTCAAATGATGACATTTGAGTAATGATGTCTTTGTCAGTGTACGTATAGGTTTTAAAATTGGTGATTACTGAATTATCGAACTTGACCGCCAGGTGCCGCATAATATCCGCCATTAAGTGGGTGTAGACTCGGTTTTTGATCACAGTAACGTATGGTAATTTGTTGTGATTTAAAAAAAAAATTAACATATTCATTTCAAAAAGGTATCCGTTCTGAAATAATATACCTGTTCAAGTTCTTTTTTTATTAACTTACAATTATGAAATGCAATTTATATAAAAAAATATTTTTGATAATAAATTTTTTGCGTATAGAATATAAAGTAATTCGGCAATCATGCTTCTGTCCAGGTGACAATAAACGGTTTTGTCGAGGTAGATTATTACACCCGGAGGCATGGCACGTGTCCTTAATATACTGATCAATGTGATTGTTTAATCCAGTTATAAATCAATCTGGCCTATGACCCTTTGATTGCTACCACAAAGAAATGAAGGTCATGGAATTTGAATTGAATTTTTTATTTACCATATGTTTTGAAATTGAATTTCACAAATAATTTATTTCTACACACATTTTTTCTCCGAAATAGAACAAAGTACTATCCCAACATTACACAAAACCATTTTCCAGTCGGACTGCTCCTTTCTAGCACAACAATTATGGATATCTCTTCTTGGTCGGAGGAAGGTAACTTCGGCAAATATTAAAATTTGGTAAATACTCAATATTTTTATTGCATAAACCAGTTTATCCCCAAAATGTAGTTTGAACCCCTCCAAAAGAAGAAAAACATGAGTTATAAAATAAAGGAATAAATAGATGCGATATGTTATTTTAAATTATTTGAATTTCGGCAAGTTGGAGGCTATCCGTTAACTCAAATTATGCATTTGAATCTTTACTTTTTCTTCAATTTGCGTGTTTTAGGTGTGAAATTATTTTGTTTCATGTAACTATTTTTTATTTTTATTCTGGCATCTCTGTGCTATTTTTTAAATAAATTTTTTTTTTTACTTAATAAACTAAAACAAAATGTTTCAGAAAGCAGATATTTTAAAAGCATTCAACATAAAATTATTATCATTTTTTATTATTCTGGTTAGCTGAATAAAAGTCCATTTCTACAATTCCGCGAAAAGTTTTTAAGAGCTTATATGTGCACATTAATCTTTTACAAAAATATTTATATCCAAACTATTTTTCAAAATTTTCGGAAAATCTATCAAAAATACTTAATTTTTTTTTTTTTTTTTTTTTGAAATGTAAATTTTTAATTTATTAATCTTATTACTTGTGAATTTGATTTGTTTTCCTTCCGTTTCTTGATCAACTTGTAAAGTATCGAACTTCTATACTTGTAATTAACAATTATTTGTAAATATAAATATATATTTTGCGGTTTCATTGATGTCATTATAACTGTTTTATCACTTGAATAGGTTTTGATCACTTTCTCAACAGGTGTTATTGGAGTAATTAACGACTGAAGTATGACACCTGTATCATTAAACGTTATACCGAGAGATCGACAAAACGCCGAGGTGTTACGAACGTTACACCTTTCCAGTTACAAGTTCATTCGGAAGTCCGCAATGGCGCCACCCATGAATTTGTGAATAAAAAGGTCTATTAACTAATTGTGAGAGTGAATATGTTTTTATTGCAAGATGGGTACATATGTGAACAACGGGACTTTGGTATACTAGTGTGTTGTAAAATGAAAAAAATAAATGGAAAGTGCAAGGTATACGAAGTGTTAATAGGGTTTCCAAGAAATAAACCTCTATATGTTTCTCATAATTATGTCTATACAAATTTACGAGAGAGTGAGATATCGATTTTTGAAACAATTTCCTAGAAACATTTGGCTTTGTGTAATAGTGTGTACAATAGTTTCTCTAGATATTATTATTTGAAATTTTATCAGAGTTGGGGTCTCTACTGGTTCACTTTTAAATAATACAGCTATATGTAACCAGATATAATGTGTTTTATAGTAACAAATTTACCAAACTAGAAATTAATATGTACGAAAGTTTCAGTAGACGGTTAATTTCGTGACTATTTGTTATGTTAACATTTGGTATCTAGATATAGTAATAAGTTTTGGATTTGTTATATTCTTGAGTTTCCGCCAGCCAGACAAAAAATTTGAGACAAAAATTTATTTTGGGCGGGGGATGTTGTATACCCATGTTTGAATATCTGGTTGCCAGAAACGGAAGTATTGTTTTTAGTTAGACCCGAATAGAGTTGTAGGACGTTTAGCACAAGTGCGCCCTTCATTTGATTGTCGTCTGTTGGTTGTGCATGAAATGAATGCCTAAGATTGTATAAAACTTGATCTAATTTGAAATAATATAATTTTGTTTATATGGACTCTGTTTCATTTGTTCCCCTAATCAAAAACAAAGTTTGTGACCATTTCTGCTGTATTGTTTCTGCAAGGTTGTTAAATCATTTTCTGTGTATTGTCATCTACATTTCTTTTTCAGTTTATAGATATATATCGTCCGGTGACCTGTTTTGACGCAAAGCAGAAATGAAGCATCAAATTTCATTTGTGACGTTCAATTCTTCTACGTTGGTAATGACACGTCATTAATGATTTTATTTCATTGATATCTAATTATAAATAGAATGCAAAAGTTAAATGATGGCTAGAGCCTGCCAAAATAGCAGATATATGAATTTACTTAATTGCATACAAAAAAAAGTACGATTTTCCTTTACACCAACAACACACTATCCGTAAAACATTGAGTAAATATCCATTTGGTTATAAACAGACAAACCAAATTGGCTGCGCTGCTCCCCTTGATATGTTTTTCGAAATTCAAAAACGTTTCATCGAAGCTCGTCGGGTATTTGAGAGGATTTTAATCTAAAAGTAGAGCCTTCTCTTATATATTTGTTTTCTTAAAACATGCAAGTTTCTGTGCCATGTTTGGTACATACATGTTGAGGCTTCTGATTCTGTACCTGAAGTAGTAAGAAATATTTGTATTTCAACTAATGTACAATATTTCTGAACGTTAGTTGTCATGAATCGCAAAGAAGCAATGAACAAAGTAAATTCTCTTAAAGACCCCCACCCCAATTTGAAATGTTCGATCTGATCGATTACCTACTAGCGATAAACAATATTTTGTAAGTTGGGGGAAAGTCTTCAAACAGAGAAAGATTTACCACGATCTAAAATATTTGAATGCAATTATAGCCATTGGTCATCAGCTTTTAGGAGAATCTATGCAGTTTATCAAATTTTTGAGAAAGGGTTTCTACAGGGTTTTCCTAAGTGCGTCATTTCAGGTCCTTTTGGTAGAGGTGATCAGGATTCGGTATGAATCTTAAAATGATCTGTTTTTTTTCTTTTTACATGGAACACTTGTATATGAAAAAGAAAGGAAATGGGGTAAATGTCAAGGAGACAACATCCCGTATCCAGGTTAAAACGACCAAAAACAAAGCATCTAGGGGTCACCGTACGGTCTTCAACACAGTGAGGAACCTCACACCATATAGCAAGCCCTAAATGGCCCCAAAGAGGTAAAAAAAAAGTGAATAAATCAATTAATTGATTGATTGATTGAATATTGTTTAACGTCTACTCAGCAATATTTCAGCTATATCAAGACGTGCGGGGATAACAAATTATAACAAATTACAATTTGGAAGACATTCTCAACAAACAAATGACGGTGTATCCTTCGATCGCGAGTAGCATCATATTAACAAAATACGGCATTAATGAAGATTTATTTACTGCATAACTGTGGCCATCTCGACAACTTAAGACAAATGCTAATTTCACTCTTGGTTAGTAGCGACTACACCAATAACAATACAAGTATGCTATATACTGGAAATTCTGACTGCCACTGGAAAATTAGGGTGAAATTGTCAAGGGCGGGGAATTTAGCCTTGTAGCCGATCACCTACGGACCACCCCAAAAAGAGCTTGCTACAAGGGTTCTTTAACGTGCAGGAAGCGTGGCATTTCTTCTTACACGTGGACCTGAGTTTACAACTCATCCGAAAGATGGGTTGTGTGTATTTATTAATCCCGCACAACCACGGAATGGGTCCTATTTCTATATCCCGGGACCCTCGGGGTCAGCCTCCGTTTAGGAGGGGTCACATCCCGCAAGCCGGAGATACTACGTCCTATTTCTATATACCGGGGTTCCCTCGGGATCCTCTGTTAGGAAGACTCATACTCCAAGCTCAGAGGATGCTGCGGGCCGATTCATAAGCCGGGACCGCGCACGGCGGAATAAATCAATGGAAACAAACCCCATCCAATAACCCATATGTCAAGAAACTAAAATTTCATAAGAAGACATGGACAAGCCAATCACCAACATATTACTGACTTGGGACTGGCGCGAAAATTGCGGTGGGGTTAAACTCGTTTTCTTTGATCCAAACCCTCCCCTATGTGTGGTGAATGGCGCGAAAATTGCGGTGGGGTTAAACTCGTTTTCTTTGATCCAAACCCTCCCCTATGTGTGGTGAATGGCTAAAAAATAAATACATAAAAAGACTCACAGTACAAATCAAACTAGAAAAAAGTCCAACTTATCAAGATGAGTACCCTTACAATGAATTACATAAAGAAGTGTGGATGTAAGTACAACCCGTACAATACTTCTGTACAGGACATACTTTTGCAGATATCAAAGTACAGACCATTGAAGAAAACGATCAATGGGATGACTCAACAGTGGATTTGCGAGAGAATTTTTGGGTCCACCAGCTTTGTACATTAGAACCCAACGGTCTTAATGAACGTGACCAAATGAAATTCAACAGTCACAAAAAATTAAAAAAAATATTTTTCCAGCGTCAAACAATTATGTTAACATCCTTTTATTTAATTGTATTTTATTTTTTTTTATTTATTTTATATTCTATTTTTTTTTTTTTTTACTTTTAGTTTTTCTATGTCATAAGGAATGACAATATCTATGTTTCAATTTTCATTGTTAGTGTAATGGTGCCATCAAAAATATTTTTATCGCACATGCAAACACGTCCGTTGAGAATTTATAATCAGCCTGACGAAGCCTGTGGAAGGGCGAAAATTTGCTGTCAATTTAACATCAATTTGCATTGTAGTGTCGTTATAATTATTTTATACAGTTACTTATATTATTCCTATTTTTATTTAACTGTAAAGCCTTCTGTTGGCAGATCCGAATATATATATATATATATATATATATATATAAAAGATAACCTCGTTCTAAGTACTGATCCTCGCGACAGCTTTCAGGTGCACTTGAAGTTCCCTGGTGAACGCAATAATACCTCTCACTTCGCGACAGCTAAGAGAACGCGAAGAGCACTTGAAAAGTTCAAGCTCATTTTAAGTGCACTTTTTCAACGTTGTGTCTGCACCTATCTGTAATCGTAACCCTTACCCTTATATAACTAACTATAACCCTAACCCTTATGTATCTATGTGTAACGCGAACCCTGATGTATATAATTGTAACCCCAACATTAATGTAACTAACTATAGCCCTAGCCCTAACGTTACTATTTGTAGCCTTAACCCTAATTTATATAATTATGTAACTTAGTATCACCTAAACCCCAAGGTAGCTGTAAGTAAACATAACCCTAATATATATAATTGTAACCGTTACGTTTATATAACTAACTATAACCTTATCCTCATGTAACTATGTGTAAATCTAACACAAGTGTCTATAATTGTAACCCTTACACTTATGTGAAATGATAATAAGCATACATCTTGCTCGGCATGCAAGTTTACTAGAACTAATTGCAGATGTTGTCCTAAATATCGACAGAGAGTTAGGCATGAGTGAAACGGTTTGTGACCATGGTCAAGACTGAATGTGCAAGAGTTATTCAATTCTTCTAAGATGAAAGTTAACAAGAATAACCACAAGCCTGTTCTTCAGCAAATAGCTGACATTCAACAAAGAAAAGGCGAAGCTGAAATGGCACAACTTAACTGGATATGTACTTCCCAACGCCAACTGAGCAAAAGCAAAGGAACTTGCAGCATTTTAACGTCTGGAGATATAGACGTCATTCCAATTCATCTATTTGCCTTATCATACAGTTGACCAAAACAAGAAAGAATGTATCAACATCCAGTCTTTGTTATGTTGCAGAAACCAAATAGGAAAAATGACATATACAATATAACATCCGTGATGGATTTTTTTCAAAAATCATTTTCAAGATGAAGATATGGCCAAGAAAGTAGCAATTTTTCATAAAAAAATCATCTCCCTTTCAAGAAATTAGACGGGCAACGATTTTTACCAAGAGGAAAAATACGAAGATCGAACTACTATACAACAAAGATTTGAGAAGCGGACAATTGTGGATGCCACCAGCTACTGCTTTAGAAAATATGGCCGCAATCATAAACCTACAGACAGAATATTTGTACACTGCAGGAAGCAATCTGGCTGAGCTTACAAATTTTTTTAGGGAAAGGTTGACTGGATAAAACTTAGAATGGTGAAATAAGATACAATTTTGGAGTAGATAGCAAAGGTCAAATCTCAGAGATATTTGGAAACGAAAGGCTGATGACTGAAACACCACAAAAACGAGCCAGAACATAGCCAGAACATCTACTCCTGTAAAATCAAAGAAAACATATTCCATTTAGTTTTGAGAAGAGTACTTCTAGTTTCAAATCCGAACTTTTCAACAATTTGTAGGTGCATAACTTTTAGCAATTCTTCAAAGTGGACTATCGACACAATTTTAGACGAATTAAATGTATTTTCTGCAGAAACTCTTAATGCTATCCGTAGCATCATCTTACGTCCGAATTTTCCATACTTAGACAGTTGTTCCATTGCTTATTATTACCATGTATTTGTAGAGACTTTGTCTCATTTGCATTTACTCCATATCCCTTCATTGTTAATTTTAGACAGTAATTTCAGTTTTGCATTATTTCACACGCTAAAATTTAAGTCAAATGTAGGAAAAGCTCATGTTTGAGACAGAGAATGAATTTTCTCAAAATTAAATGCACTATGTTAGAAGTCGAATCAATAATATTATGACTCTTATGTGATAAATATTCATGACAAAAAATAACAATCGTTGAAAGTGTCTCCACATATTTATCTCGTATTGCTATTAATGTCAGACTGTTGAAAATTAATTGCAAAGATTACATATTTATCTCGCATTGTAATTAGTGGCGAGATTGTGAGAGTATAAATATTTAACTGTCCAATTTACGGAAAAATCAGACAAAAATTGAAATAATTCACATGTACAGTGAAAGAACATGACGTCTTTTGGAATATGAAGGTGAAACAGAATTATGGATTTTTACTCCTTGTAGCCTCTTGTTTAAGTATTATAGACTGAATAGAAATGTAATAGAAATAGACTACAAGCATGGTGAGAAAATAGGAAAAATAATTTTAATTAGTAATCCTATCTATATTAATAAGTTCATTAAGATGGAAGTTCAAATTTTATCAGGTGTATTTTACCATTTTATACTACTGTTTTAACATCTGGCATTTATCATCAGTTAAAGTTACATTTGTATTTGACAGTTCAATTAGCCACACGGCTAGAGTTAACAAATGATACTGATAAGCACCAACATCATTTTGATGTGGATTTTTGGGTTTAGATATAGGTCTTAATTAAGAAAGATTAAAATTGAAAAAGTAATTAGAACAAAAAAAAACAAAAAAGTGACCAAAAACAAAAAAGAAAAACAAGGAACGGCGTTAGGAAAAGTTATTCATATGGAATCATGATATCAGGGTTAAGTCAACAGAATTGAGATATTCATCACACGTCAGTTAAAGTAAAAACAGCAAAATAATTAATGTAACATTTACTATTGAACAAGATATGCGTAAGACTTCAGATCCGTTGCACATGATCTCAACCATGGTTTTTTTTATTGGGGCCGTGTTGTTCATAATTGTGAGTGTGTGTCTTCATTTTTTTAATTTCTGTACTCATGCTGTGTCTCTGTTTCCTTTTTGTTTCCGATGTTGCCATTGTCCTTGGATTATTCGTTTTTGATTGACGGTTTGGTTCTAACTTGCATTAATCATTTTAGGGGAAGTGGAAATATTGTTTTAGCACCTGGATCGAATGGTCGTGTATCTGGTTTTAAAAAGTCAGGTCAATGCCACACCTCTTCATGTGCGTTATGTTGTAAGAAATTGCCAGTCCAAATGAAACAAGAAATGCATGCGTTGAGTTGCACGTAAAATCTACTCTCATACATTGGCAATTGCAGAACAAATGAATAAGTTTTGTTGTCTCGCCTGCGACGAAAGACATAGGTATGGCAATCCGGCGACGGCTGCGTAAACTTTTTTCTAAAACCTTCATAACTTTTCAAGGGTAATATATACAAACATCATCTTTGGTCCACAGCACCACCAAGTGATGACCTTTCCAGCAGCATATATTTTGGATGACCTTGACCTTGTTTTCATGGTTCAATAAGCACATAAACATTGCGACATAGTTTCACATTCAAGTCCTTTTCTCAG
>MJUU01065895.1:52006-93120 GCA_002080025.1 Modiolus philippinarum
GGTAGTATATGTCAGTCTGGCAGGTGACTTTTGTTCTTGACCTCAATTTCATGGTCTAGTGGCCACGTTAAGTTTTTCTGCTTAAGTTCATTTCTCAATAACTAGAAGTTGTAGACTGATAATATTTGGTATGTAGGTTGGTCTTGGGTAGTACATGTCAGTCTGGCAGGTGACTTTTTCCCTTGACCTCAATTTCACGGTCTAGTGGCCACGTTAAGTTTTTCTGCTTAAGTCCATTTCTCAATAACTAGAAGTGGTAGGTTGNTAATATTTGGTATGTAGGTTGGTCTTGGGTAGTACATGTCAGTCTGGCAGGTGACTTTTGTCCTTAACCTCAATTTCACGGTCTAGTGGCCATGTTAAGTTTTTCTGCTTAAGTCCATTTCTCAATAACTAGAAGTGGTATGCTGATCATATTTGGTATGTAGGTTGGTCTTGGGTAGTACATGTCAGTCTGCCAGGTGACTTTTGTCCTTGACCTCAATTTCACGGTCTAGTGAGCAAGTTCACTTTTCTGATTAGTTCACTTAGATTTCACATCAATTTAGAGTCCAGCAGGGACAGGCGAGACATCTTTTAGGGTCATCACTTGTTTTAATTGATACAACAATTGCAACTCAGGTCCAAACTATAATGCTTTAGCAAGTATGGATATACAAGCAGGCCGAGGTAAAACTACTTTGACAAAACGTAGGAATTCTGATGATACAAATAAGCAAAACGAAACTAACTAATCTTGTAAATGGTGTTCATTACAAAATTGCCGAACAATGTGGTCAAGAGACGAAGTCCATTAGACAAAAAGACAAATCAGGTGGAAACCACCGTTAAAATTGTCGACCGAAATGATCATCACTTGGTACAGTCATTTCAAGAGAAATGGGGGGGGGGGGGTTAAACCGATTTGATGGCTATCCAAACCTCCCCTTCCATTGCGGTAGTGTCTGGTAAGATCTCCACAGCAATTGCAATTGAAAGGTCGTTGACAGTTAAAAGAAATCATCAGCCCAGTATGAAGTAAAGAAGGAATCTCGAATCAGAGTTCGGGCCGAACTTTTCTACAAGGGACTGATATCAATTGGAGAACTATTTTAATGATCGTATATGAAAAAATTTTTGGAGCCTTGATTAAAAAGGCGGTCACGGAAATAACTATGTCTAATGAGAAAGTCTGTATAATTTATGCTGGCTCTCACGTAAGGATCTACTCCATAAGTAGGAGAAGATGGAATATTTCTGTCCATGTTAGGGAAATGAAATTTTTTATTCAAATCCGTTTGGAGCAAAATCAAGTCAAAAATCATGTGTTAAGAACCATCCAAAATGTGTCGAAAGCTACATTTAAACAAAATCAAGCGGAACTGTCACAAGGCTAGTATGTAGAATGTAGAATCAGTTTAATTACACGCTCATATATATTAAGTAATTTCGACAATATATACACGATTATTTAATTGAAACCATGCACGTTACACGGTACACGAATTACTAATTTTTTTTTACATTCATCGTGAGAATCGTGTGCGTTCAACGTTTCATCCATTTATAATGTTTTGACTAAAAGATGCATAAAGCTGCAGTTACAGTAAAGCAATAATGTGATCTTCCTCCCTCTTCAACATAGTTATTGACAGAATTAACAAGATATTTAATTATACACTTGGAAAATGCCCTTTTAGTAGATTTGATGGTGTATTTATAAATTTTGGGAATAAAAATTTGATGTGCATAAATAACAAAATCTGAACTATTATTATCCAACAAACAAGATTTTTAAATGTTTTTGTTCGTTTGTATTTTTAAGGTCTTTCACCTCCATGCTAAATTACATAATACTAGGATATGTGGTTCCTGAGTAAAATGTGATACAAATTTTTATGACACAGATCTGCAAAATTTGTGTTATTTGTGTTGTGACAATCTCATTGGAGGGTGAAAATGATGACCCGCAGTGGGTAAATCTCTCTGGCGGTTAAAGGGTTAATTTTGCGTTTCACACCCACCAAAAGCGGGTCAGTTGGCAAGTATGCAAATGTATATGGCTTTTGCGGAAGAGCTCTGCAGGCAAAGATCAGTGCAGGAAAAGACGATAATACATGTGTATGTATCAAAAAGAAAATACTTCTAAACATTGTTTTTTGGGATTGGTTTATCAATATCGACTGTTGCCATGGCACGCCCCTGTAGCAGACCTGTCTAGTTTTGAAAATTGCCACACGTGAGATTTGCAAAAATGTCAAAGATCAAATTTAAGGAAAAAATTAAAAGATCAAAGGAATTTGCATCAAATTTGCAAAAGCTACGCATGAGTCTCACACTGATCGTGTGACACTTGACAAGTCTGTTGTAGATTTGAATACAATTATAACAAGTTTCTAATGTCTGTATTATCAGAGACGTCTCCTGTTATATAATCTCTGAATAAATTATTGCACACATTTCGTTTATGTCATGGTTTTCAACTCCACTCCATATCATCTACTATATATTTAAAACCTATATAATTTAGTACCTGAGGAGCATTTGGAGTGTTCTTGAAATGACAACGGCTCTTGTACATGTTGAGTCTCAGGTGGCAAAATATTTCCTTATACATCGACAATATGTACAGGTTTAGCATGGGGGTCTCCACAGTAAGCACAGTGAAAATTTTCGCCCCTTCGACTTCATTACAACCCCATTCTCTACTCCTCGTCTGTCCTTCCCCATGGCATGCACCACAGGGGTTCTATGTTGCTGGGAAAGGTAACGAATATACCGACTTGTATCCAGATCGTACTGATCGGCCACTTTAAAAATTCGTTTAAGTTATCAGTTGTATCTATGTAGAAATAAAAATGTATAAAATGCCTCTGATCTATTCATATTCAAAAGAAAAGTTTGTACCATCCATTTTACTTGTCCGTATCCAATTCACATCCGCTCCGACCATTCAACAATACTTACACAATACAATGGAACATATACGGAAAGATGAATTTGATATAGAGAGGAAAAAACTTACTTATGTTTAGATCGTAACAAAATCCGTTATAATAACACAATTGAAGGTCATGGGAAAAGCTTTCCCACTAGGTCCCTTCAAACAGTGGATGTAAAGTACAATTTGGCGAAACTTAATTCTCATCTTTTGAGCACCAGTTCCAGATCGTTTCAAAACAAGTTCATTTAATTAAGACGAGTCCATAACCAATCCAGTATATCTTAACACACACTCCGCATGTTATAGAACAAAAGGAGTCCATAACCAATCCAATATATCTTAACACACACTCCTCATGTTTTTCAATCACAGTATTTTATTAATTAGTATACTAAATTATATTGTTCACTTATGTCCTGACATTAGTTTCCTTTTTCTTTCTTTCAAAAATCTAGTATATTTCTCCACTCCCCTCATGCTTTTCTATAATAAAATTGCATTAGTAAACTGGATGTATTGTTAACTTATGTCTTGACATAATTTTCTATTTCTGTACGGTGTTTCGGTTTAGGTATACATGTAGCTACCAAGGCAATCATCCTCGTCAGATATCCCTAGCCTATATATCTTTTAAGTATGGTTTTCCATTTTTAGGGATATGACACCTTTAATTTTGTCTTTCAAGTTGTGACCAATATTTGCATTTTACGTGCATAATTAATTCTACATTCTGATTTAAGCTCTTGCATGGGAGGTGAATTACTAATGCAATTCAATATTGTCCGATTTCAACTCTTGTATGAGAGATGAAATATTATTTCATTTTATTTCATTTCAACTCCTGTATGAGAGATGAAATATTAATTCAAGTTTTTCATATTCAACTCCTGTATGAGAGATGAATTATTGATTGTATATTTTTCTATTTCAACTCTTGTATGAGAGATGAAATTTTTCGCTGTCTAAATATTATAATCTCCATTGTTATGTGNATAGAAAATTATGTCAAGACATAAGTTAACAATACATCCAGTTTACTAATGCAATTTTATTATAGAAAAGCATGAGGGGTGTGGAGAAATATACTGGATTTTTGAAAGAAAGAAAAAGGAAACTAATGTCAGGACATAAGTGAACAATATAATTTAGTATACTTATTAATAAAATACTGTGATAGAAAAACATGAGGAGTGTGTGTTTAGATATAATGGATTGGTTATGGACTCCTTTTGTTCTATAATATAATTTAGTATACTTATTAATAAAATACTGTGATAGAAAAACATGATTGATTGATTGATTGAATATTGTTTAACGTCTACTCAGCAATATTTCAGCTATATCAAGACGAGAACAAGTTTGTTGATAAATANTTTAATGCAAATTTGCTCACAACTATTTTTTGACAGAATTAAAGGTGGTCATTATATCCCCATGGAAAACCAGATTACATATTTTTATTTCATTGTTATCTTGAAATGAAATGACTTATGACAGGAGTTTCCTGTATGATGCTTATTTCATTCGTTGAGGTTTATTGCATGATAATTTCTTCTATTTGTTATATCTTTATGTATATATTAGCCTGTCTAACTGCTGTTTGAGCATCATTTTATAAAATTAATTTTGATGCCATAGAAATATTTGTATACCTTTCTTTAACATGTATTTATCTGTATTAATTCTCTTTGAGCATCATTTTATAAAATTTATTGTGATGCTGNGGGACCCTCGGGGTCAGCCTCCGTTTAGGAGGGGTCACACCCCGCAAGCCGGAGATACTGGGTCCTATTTCTATATCCCGGGGTTCCCTCGGGGTCCTCTGTTAGGATGGCTCATACTCCAAGCTCAGAGGATGCTGCGGGCCTATTCTTCAGCCGGGACCGCGCACGGCGGGAAAAACATGAGGAGTGTGTGTTAAGATATATTGGATTGGTTATGGACTCCTTTTGTTCTATAATCTTAAATCAGAATGTAGAATTAATTATGCACGGAAAATGCAAATATTGGTCACAACTTAAAAGACAAAATTAAAGGTGTCATATCCCTAAAAATGGNNNTCCAGTATATTTCCCACACCCCTCATGCTTTTCTATAATAAAATTGCATTAGTAAACTGGATGTATTGTTAACTTATGTCTTGACATAATTTTCTATTTCTGTACGGTGTTTCGGTTTAGGTATACATGTAGCTACCAAGGCAATCATCCTCGTCAGATATCTCTAGCCTATATATCTTTTAAGTATGGTTTTCCATTTTTAGGGATATATTATAGAACAAAAGGAGTCCATAACCAATCCAATATATCTTAACACACACTCCTCATGTTTTTCTATNAGTTAACAATACATCCAGTTTACTAATGCAATTTTATTATAGAAAAGCATGAGGGGAGTGGAGAAATATACTGGATTTTTGAAAGAAAGAAAAAGGAAACTAATGTCAGGACATAAGTGAACAATATAATTTAGTTTAGTATACTAATTAATAAAATACTGTGATAGAAAAACATGAGGAGTGTGTGTTAAGATATATTGGATTGGTTATGGACTCCTTTTGTTCTATAACGCTCTGATTTCCATTCTTAAGACTCTTATCAGCCCAGCATTTGACAAATGTGATTTGGATTATTTAAACATATAAGAATATCATTTTTCTGGGGGAATATTAGCTTTTAATGATGCCTTTGATTTGTATACTGATTTTATAGGTGCAATTGATGTCCGTTCAGATGATATTAGGATCCTTTTACGTGATGATTTGTTACATCCCTTAAATTATGTAACATTGTAGCAATTGGATGTCTATTGGTAAGCAATTTCTCTATTCTCTGTATGCAGTTGCCTATAATGTTATTATTATGTTCAGCTGATTGGACATTGTTCGAACCATTGGAAACTAAACTAAATTCAATTTCCTCCCTTGCAACTATAATTCTAATAGATGGTTGATTTCTCTGATCTCTATGTCCACATGAAAGTTCTTCAGATTCGATATCCATACTGTCACTGTTGGTTTTATTTCTCTTGGTGGAGAGACTTGCTCATTGTTTTAGAAAGCATATGGGTTAAACTGTTCATATAATTACTTTCTATCATTTCCATTAAGACAAGGACTCCCTAGTCAAGTCTACAATATGCACTTGCTCCAAAGTCCTAAAATATTAAAGGACAAAATCGAAGTGCTTCAAAAATAGCACCTACAGATCGTCTGCTAATGTAATAGTAAAATATACAATACTAATGGACAAAATAAAATAGATTGTTACCACTTATGAAGTGAGTTAACTGGCTGGAAAATAGCACAGTAATAACAACAACAGTGGGTACATCATACGCCAAATAGTTACATCATAGTCGTACACCAGTGCATATACAAGTCCTGTAAACCAAAATTACAAATGATATAAAAACTATCCCGGAATTTCATGAGCATATAAGTATGCATACAAAAAACATTTAATTAAATATGTACAAATAACTTGAACTAATAAATAATCATAAGGGTATGTGTACTTTAAATGTATGAAAAATATCTGACAGTAACTGATCAGGTTACACACTTCGGTATTTTGTCTGGTCAACCGTGAATTTGACCAAGCGAAACATCAAATATTCTCGACGGTTCAAAACAATTGAACACAATATCATTCATAAATAGTATAAGTAAAATATCCATTGAGCTATCTGTTAATTTATAAAATGTTCACTCTCATGTCATTCACTCGGTATTAACGGGACATGCAAGCTAAAAAGGGGGGTTTGAACGGAAAAGTAAAGAAAGCATAATATACTCGTTAAAGTGGACAAAAATAAGTTATCATTGCAAAAGAAAGAAGCTTACATTAGTCAGTTGAGGTGAAGTCAACCAAACCCATAAATCACATTGATTCCAAAACACTGTCAAGACATAACTACATGTGTACATTTCTTCAAATTACACAATACGTCCGAGACCATGGAAGTCCAGTTCAAAAGCTGCCAAAGTCAAACAGCAAACGATATTACTTGCGCGCGAAAACATACCAACCAATCAAAACATCCAAATTCAAAATAACCGCATAAATATTCATGTAACCCCAAATTTTGTGAATAAGAATACTCACGTCAATTTCAAATGAAAGTAAAGGGGAAGTTCCCTTCGCGAAAAATAGCTCTTCAACATATGGGAAAATACTTTACAAATTAAAGAAATTAACCATTTCAAATATAATTTATAGATAATCTTTAAAAAATGTAAAACTAGAAACAATACATAAGATACAAAGATGATATAGCCAAAATATCACTCTGCTACATCTACAACCCCATGAGTGTATGTCTTGCAATAGACATTTTACAGGACTACAACAATCTGGCTGTAACAAAGGAAATTACTTATTGGAAATACTGGGTCGACTTCTGAATTGGACTTAGAATAAAACTTGCCGATACAAATGTATGCGGAAAATGTTCACACGGAAAATAATATTGTCGTTCAACGTTTTTGAAGTGCATCCACACAGTTAATTCCCGACATACGAGACATCGATTTCTTTGGAGATGAAACATTTGGGGAATCAGTTGTGACTGTACGCAAAAAGTCCGAGTACAGAATCTAATTCTCTCAATGGACACATTTGAAATTAATATGGTCAATACTTCATCAGATTTTAAGCACATAACATCCATCACATAATTTGATTTTCGGTTCTGTTTCTTTACATTTTATCTGGTCTGTGATTCGTCAAAATGTAACTGACATCATCACGAAATTGTGTATTGCGGTCCTTATAATAGGCAACCCAGATTTCCATGTTTTCCAATGTTGTTGAGCTTTGATACGTATGGAGTAAAAGCAATGATTATTACCTTTACACTGTACTGGCTTTACAATTTGGTCAGACTTGCGTCTAGATTGGTCAGCAAACACGTTTAGTCAGTCTGAAGTACCTCCCGTTCAGATGATATCGGAGCCAAAGTAGGGTCTAGCCCATGTATTCTCAGCCAAACGGATATTAATAGCCGTAGAGGGAGTCTGAATACAGGTTAGCACCCACCAGGATCTCGTCAACCATCGACACGGCAAATCGCCTCTGTTAGGAAGACTCATACTCCAAGCTCAGAGGATGCTGCGGGTCTTTTCATGAGCCGGGACCGCGCACGGTAGGTATCTTTCAGTGATCCTCCTGAAAACTGCAACAGGAAAATTACTTTTCCCGAGCAAACGGTTGGTAATTGAGGTCAGGAAATTAAAAAGATAGAGGAAATTGTTTTGCAACTGAAAGACAAACTACGAATTGAAAACTTTGACTTATGACAATGCTATGATTGAGTAGATACCAGTTTTCAAACAAATGACATTTTTTGTTACTTTCCATGAAGCAATTAGACCAAAAGCACCTAGAATGAAAAGTGCATATTACCGACCAACAGATAACATCAGTAACAAAGGGCATTGAAGAATAGTTTATGTTTTTATGCAGGCTTAAATGTACGTTTAGAACAAAAGACTTGGGTGTGCATGTTGGCATTCATATGACATCAGTCAGCATAGAAGGTATCAATAAACGGCCAACAGACACTAGCAGATATGTTTTGATCTTCTTTGGCCAGTTTGATCTTATCACGATCTTGACAGGCTTAACACAATTTTGTTAAGAAAGTGTAAGATTTTAAGTTGGTTTTCAAGATAATTGATTTCAAGGACGATCAAGACGTTTTAAGATAATTCAAGATTAAACAAGATTGACTTGATATTTGCGTTCATGAACAATCAAGACGAATTAAGTTTGTTTAGATCAAACAAGATTCTGATTTAATCTTGTTTGATCTTGACAAACTTAACATATCTTGATCGTCCTTGAACGCTGTTATCTTGTTTGATCTTGATAAACTGGACAGGTCTTGTTGGAATATCTCCATATGGTTCTCTTACATTTGTGTCCTCGTTGTACTCTAGATGCATGTCAGATATTGAAATCGCCTAACTTTATGGTATTGTTGACCTATGTGAAAGTGGTAACGAAATTATATCAGACAAAGGATTTGTTTGAACAAAGTGCTGTTGGAAAGCACTGGTATCTCAGTTTCAACATCCCATTTTCTGTGTTCAGATGGTCAGTTTACACCAAGTCAAATAGAAGACAATCAAAAGATTACTGGTTTGGGTATTCATGTAGTGAGGCACATTAAGTGGTTAAAGAGTAGGCCTTTGATAAAAAAAATAACATGTAAGGAACTAGATTTGCAATTGCAAGCAATAGCGGATGTCGCCCCCGGCAGCCAATTCGATGCCTCCATCTTCTTCGCAGCGTCAATATCTACCTAGAAATCAATTTTCGTTGAAATCGGACAACGTTGAAATTGACGTATATTAGCGGCCATCTTGGAAATGGTCATTTTAAAATATCTTTCGGTAGCCTGCACTTCTCGTTATGGTGATCTAACTTCCTGCCAAGTTTCATTTGATAACATCAAACCATTCTCTCAAAATAAGCCGGACGAAAAGTTGTGGAAGAACAATAATAATAATAACAAAGAATAAGAAAAATAGAACCAGAACAATAACAACATGTTGCCTCGACCGACTACGTCTTGAGCGACTTAATTAATCAATGTTGTCTATTGTGGTATATACGTTTAATTTAGATAAAAGCTAAAGAAACCTAATATTTTTTTTTCTTTACTAGAATCTCAAAACTCCTGGTCACAAATTATTGTTTCTGAATATTTTCAAACATAAAAATCACCATTCCTGTTACAGCAAGCTGTGTTTGTACTTGGTAATAAAAAATATCAGTTTTCTTCAGTGAAGATGTCCTGTTTTAATTTTGTAAGAATTTCACTTCAGCTAGGCAAACAGTAACAGGACATTTTGTTTCCAAACAGCCTAGCCGAAAAGATGGGGTATCTGGAAAGCAGCCCTTTCTGTGTGGCGAAGCAGCAATCCAGTAAGTGTGTGGGCTTATTACAATTCCAGAAGGATACAAGTTCACTGTTTCATCCATTTGCTGAAAAAAAGGAAACACTGTTATGATTATTGAAGTAATTAAATCAATGTGTTAATGATAAGCAGATAAAAATACATTTTCAATTCTGCGGGTCATTGTGCAAGCTACTAATGGTTCTTCAAATATTTTGACAAGGAATGACACTTCAAGCTTTATAAAAAAAATTGTTATGCAACTGGAAAATTACATATCCAACACATGTTTATAAGCAACTTTTGTTACAAGATGTATTTTTATCAGGACCTTCCTTGCTGTATGCTTGAGCAGCAATATCTTCACAAAGCTTCATAGCTGTTGATTGTAAATTTCTATCTGTCATCAGTCTCTGTGTCAGTGGTTGAACATCTGAATAATGAAATGACTCTTTATATGATTTGTGAAGGACAAATAGACACAGTTTCATTTACACATATTTCGGTATAAGGATTTCCAAATGTTTTGATTTGATCTGCATTGAAGAGACATAATTATCGAAATGCACATATGCAGAAACAACATATGTTAATTATCAGTAACCTCTATATTTTGATTTGAATTCATTTGTTACACATGTATTTTTATGCTGACAAGCCCTTAATTCTCCAGTTTTATTTTTTGGTGAATAAATAAAGATTAGAACATCGCTTATGACACACACCCTCAATTAACTAATAAATGCTTCATTGGGGTTGCAAAAATAAAAAAGAAAAGCCATTCATAAAATGGATCTCATTGATTAGAGTGCTTAAAGGAAAAAACAATTCAAATTTCAAATACCGTAACGTCTTTTAGCTATTTGTCCTGTGTTGGAGGCTGTTATTCTTGTGTCTTTTCAGTGTATGCCACCATGGATATTTGGTTTGCAATCGTGTATTCATTTCGATTTCAATACTCTTAACTCTGACACTTGTACAGTCTAGAAATGTAGGGTCTGTGTATGTGACAAAACTATTTTTAGATTATTTTTCATGACATTTTCACTGGTAAATTAGGAAAATCACTGGCATTAATAACATTAAGAATAAAATTGGTCTCCAATTTCTGCTGATAACTCATTACAGATCCACGAGGGAATTTCTCAAACTTTGTTTGAATTGGCACATTTTCTGAAAGGTTTACAATGCTTGTAAATAAAATATTGCACTGTTCAGTTTTCTACTTCAGAGATGGCAAATCCTATGTCCTATCTTCCTGTTGTGCATTGAAAAGAGTTGACCCAATCCCCTTTGTTCAGCGGCTGTGTCTTAAGCTAGCGAGTCTTGATCCAAGTCTTCTGTTGTTGACTTAGCTGTCATCTGTTATTCCACCTTCAGCTCGTACTTCAGGGTCTGCGTCTCTAGCTAGTGAGTCTCGGTCTCCATCTTGTTGTTGACTGTTGTGTCCTCTGCTATTTATCAGAAAGTATTAATGCTCTTTTAGAAAGGGAAAGAGAATGGCAAGAACTTCCCGAAGATCTTTTGACATTACGGTTTTATTACATTCAGATCTTCGATAATTATGAAAATTTAAGAAGGCGATCTGGTGTCGGAAATTATCAATTAAAACATGAATTTAGTAGAGCTTATATTGTTTCCTCTGGTGTCTTTTTTCAGAAACGCGTCGCTGGTCCTGATGAGATAACAAAATATATAAAAAAATGAAAGGCCATTATCTGATAAGTCGCCAGCTTAAGTTTCAAACGAATTTGGACCGACCATCAAACCTAATGAAGATCAAAGAGATAAACAGTCGCAAGTGTGAGGACAACATAATATTGACAGTCAATAACATGCCATATCATTTCCTTACTTCCATCCTTAGTGCAGACAAAATAATTTAGCATGGTTTTTTATAGATAACTTAATAATAATGCAGGGTGCATTCATTTGGTTAAGACTTTTTATACGACCGCAAAAAATTTGAGGTCCAAAAATCTAATCTTTATTATAAATCGGATTTTGATGGGGTTTCTTTCAGTGTGCTCCTGAGGAAATTTCCAATCCGGAGTATGCCCACGGATTTCACGTAGCATGTACCGCTCACGAGATAAATGGGGCCCAACAGGGGCAAATCGCAAAAAAATGAATTTTTTATTTTAAGTCCGATTTTGATGCAGTTTTTTTTTTTAATGAATTCCTTGTGAAAAATTAATATGGCGCTCAGCCATTAGATTTTTGATAACTTGTTTCCTTTCCCAGCTATGAGGGACCGAATGGGACCAAAATTGCGAATTTGCAGATTATGTAGATTTTTTATTTTTCATCGGATTTCAATGGGATTTTTTTTCTTTGGATTTCTCTTGATCTAAGCTTTCAGCAGTATGTGAACGGATTTGGCGTAGATCTTACCGTTTCCGAGTTAAAAGGGGTCAAAGGGACCAACACTGCAATTTTTCTAAATATGTCAAATCTTTATTTACATCGGATTTCGATGGGATTTTTTTTCTTTGGATTCCTCTTGATCTAAGCTTTAAGTAATATGCCAACAGATTTTGTGTAGGTCTTACCGTTTCGGAGCTACAAGGGGTCAAAGGGGCCAAAATGCAATTTTTCTAAAAATGTCAAATCTTTATTTTTCATTGGATTTCAATGGGATTTTTTTCTTTGGATTCCTCTTGATATGAGCTTTCAGCAGTATGTCAACGGATTTGGCGTAGTTCTTATTTTTTTTTATCAATAAGTGATCAAAAGGGTTGATTTTTTCCCTAGTTTGTGTCCAGCTAATAACTGTGTCAAGCTTCTTTTTGTGTCCATTTAATTATTGAGTCAAGCACTTTACTGTGTCCACATTCACTTTAAACTACTTTTGTTGAAATTTCAGTGGTCGACATGCTGCGGTCGTATCATGCTGCGCTCGGCGTAGCCGTTTATTGAAAAAGGGGGCCAAAAGGGGCAAAATTGGGTGTTTTTACTTAACTGGCTCTAGAATTGATACTATTGTTACTATTTATCAGATTTTGATGGGGTTTCTTTCAGTGTGCTCCTTACGAAATGTCCAATCTGTAGTGTGTCAACAGATTTCACGTCACATGTACCGTTCATGAGATAAATGGGGCCCAAAAGGGGCAAATCTCAAAAATTATTATTTTTTTTTAGTTCGATTTTAATGCAGTTTTTTGCAATAGATTCCTTAGGAAAATTTAACATAGCGCTGAACTTTTAGATTTTTTGATAACTTGTTTCCTTTTCGAGCTAAGAGGGGCCAAATGGGGCCAAATTACGAATGTGCAGATTACGTTAAATTGTTATTTTTTATCGAATTCCGATGAGATTTGTTTTTTACATTCCTCTTGTCTTAAGCTTCAGAAATATGCTACAGTTTTTTTTTTATTATCTCTTACTTTTTACAAGCTATTAAGGGTCAAAGGGGTCGAAATTGCAATGTTAACAAATATGTTAAATCTTTATTTCTCATCGGATTTCGATGGAATTTTTTTCTTTGGATTCCTCTTGTAAGTTTTCAGAGGTATGCCGAAAGATTATGTGTATCTCTTAACGTTTCTGAGCTAAACGGGGTCAAGAGGGCCGAAATTGCAATTTTCAAAATATGTAAAATCTTTATTTTTAGTCGGATTTTGGCAGGATTTTTTTCTTTGGATTCCTCTTAGTCTTAATGTAAGCTCTCAGTGGTATGCCAAAGGATTTAGCATAACTAACAGAGGTATCAAAAGTGCTAATTTTTTATGTTCCATAGTATGTGTCCCGATAATTACTGTGTCGAGCGTCCATCCAGCTCTCTCCTGTGTCCACAATTACTTTTGAATTACACTTGCTCAAATTTCAGTGTTCGACATGCTGCGGTCGTATCTTACTGCGCTCGGCGTAGCCCTTTATTAACCTCTGAAAAAGAAATAGCTAATAAAACAGGACAATCGTTTGCCAAACACACTTTATCTAATATTTTAGGCCCTACATTTCAACGAATTAAACAACAAAAAGAAGAAAAAAACTTAACTTTAAAACTCAGGATTCGAAAGACTATAATAGACCCTTTTCGGTACATGAATTGAGAAAATCGTTGGATGATACTGCATGATGATATCCATTATCAACTTCTCAAACATCTACCTGATTCAGTTCTTGACATCCTCTTCAATCTTATGAACAATATTTATAACAGGAAACTTATCATCCATCTGGTAACAGACAACAATAGTCCCTATTCCAAAACCAGGTAAAGATCATTCAGAACTGTCGAACTACCATCCACTGGCAATGACTAGTTGCGTTTGTCAAACCATAGAACGTATGATAAATGATCGGCTCGTTTGGTTTCTTGAAGTAAATGGTCTACTGTCTAACATACAAAACGGATTTAGACAAGGGCGTGATACTATAGACCATCTTGTACGTTTCGAGACATTTATTAGAAGCACCTTCTTTAAAAAAAGAACATGTTGTGTCTGTCTTTTTCGATATTGAAAAAGCATATGAAACAACATGGAAATATGGTATTTTAAAGGATTTTTTTGATATGGGGTTGAGAGAAAGTTTGCCAATTTTCATTGAAAACTTTCTTAAGACCGGGAAATTATTGTCAGGGTCAACTCTACGCTGTCTGATCCTTTTGAACAGGAGATCGGTGTTCCGAAAGGAAGCATCCTCCCCCATACATTATTTGAAATTAAAATCAATAGTTTAGCTCTGGTTTTGAAAAATAACATTGATTGGTGACTGTACGTAGATGACTTCCTGATATGTATAGTGGTAAACACATGAATAACATAAAAAGACAATTGCAGTTCTGTTTAAACACAATTGAAAAAATGGGGCGTAGAGAACAATTTTAAGTTCTCAAGCTCTAAAACAGTTGGAATGCATTTCTGTTGTAAAGGGCAACTGCACGCAGATCCAGAGCTGAAATTGTATAATAACCGTCTTACTAATGTAAAAGAAGCCAAATTCCTTGGTTTAATCTTTTACATTAAACATTCCTTTCTTCCCCATATCAAAATGCTAAAGAATAAATGCCTCAAGGCATAAGTTATTTCAAAAGTTGTGTCGATTACGGACTGGGGTGCGGATAGCGCTGTTTTATAAAATTTATGTCGATCGTTGATTCGATCAAAGTTAGATTATGGATGTGTATTATGGCTCTGTCCATAAATCATACATAAAATTATTAGATACAATTCATCACCAAGGTTTACATCTGTCCTTGGGTGCGTTCAGAACTTCTCCGGTGGAGAGTCTCTATGGTGAGGCTGATGAACTATCCCTAGAGGACAGATTTGTCATTCTTTGATTACAATACGCTGCCAATCTTAAAGCACATCCTTCAAATCCTGCTCACAACTGTGTTTTCAGACCACTTCACAAGACAGTATATGATAAACGGCCAAATGTTATTAGACCTTTTCGACTTTGTATCCAACAACACTTGGAATCTGCCTATGTACAGTTAGACTAAATAGCACCGATTCAAACTCCTTAAAAACCTCCATAAATTCAGTTTAAATTCACAAAGGGCGAAGACCAGAGAAGCAGATTGTTACCCTTTGCTCGCAAAGATGGTCTTGTACTGCAATTTGATTGGTTCACTTGACATGAGGCATGAGACAGTATTTGAGCTTCACATAGGATGCAAGGTCATATTTGTCTCTTCCAAATATTCTATCCGCCTTACGCCTCAGAGAATATAAAACACAGGCAGGAATATGAACTGTATTCCCTCTGAGGGTTCTCAAAAAATATAACATAGTGTAGGTAAAATGGTTGTATTATTGTACTTCATCTTGAGGCAATCATGATGCCTTCAAAACTATACCAATTGTTTGACAGGATAAAAATAATTGACAGTATATTTTAGTGAACCAGCTGGGCTTTAGGTTCAATGTCATTTTAATTATTAGTTTGCCATTTGCAGATAACGAGACTTATTTGTCCAGAATGGTTTTGCTGCAACACCTGCTATGACGCAATATACATTCTTATAGCAAAACAAACGATTTGCATGAATAATTACAGCTATTATATACATACCCTTAATCGTTCATGGCCTGTAGTAGCATGCCCTCCCCTTCATTTTCCACATTAATGGTCTCACACCGGGCCTAATGATTGTTGTATTCCACCGAATTTCTTTTAAATTTGTGGATTCGGATAAGGTGCAAAACTATGCGGAATGTATGTGCCCCACATGAAAAATACATTTTCCTGTCCCCATACGTTTTTGGGGTGCAAGGACAGGGTTATAAGTTTTCATGTAACTATTTATGTCCACTGCTATGCGTGCGGGGGTTAGCATTTTCAAATGGCGGTTTAAATTCACAACTTACCAGTCACAATTAGGCACTGGACAAGGGATCTATTCACGTTTCTCAAAAGAAATAATATATTATAATTACTATGACTGACAAAAATAAGTAATTCAATAATTCAGGCCTCAAAGTAGACTTTTATTTAAGGTCGCCAGCTGGCCACCACTGTAAAAAAAATTGGTCGCCAATTAAAATTTTTGGTCACCAGGCAGTAATTTTTGGTCGCCACAGATATTAACAACATTTGTAAAGGTCTAAATTAGTAATGTTAAGCCTTTTCAAGACCTTTTTTGGGATGACATCTCCGGGCATTCAGTATCGCTATGTCAACTTTCCTTGAAGAGGGATTCTGACGAAAAGGGTGACGATAGGCACGAAACAATTGAAACCCGAGCAAGGATCACTGACAATTCAATTAAAGCTAATGAAAATCAATCAGGTACTGCCCGTCGTGTCAGTTGCATTGAATAGTAAACTACGTATTGATTTTCAAAAGATCCAATCCTGTCTTGTTCATCAATCTTTTTTGTTCATATCATTATTCCCACAGCATGATTAAGCACCTGAATCGGTTTCAGGGGCTGCGTGTACAGATTTCAAGTCGTGGATAGAGGAATGTTGTGTCTGTTCGGGATGTTCAGCTCATGATGCGGGAAGCCTTACCACAAACAATTTTAGCCAGACTGTGTAGAGAAAGGCTCCTTCTATATATATTTCAAAGAAGAGCAGACTCGCCGGGAGTGGTAAAGAAGGCTGAATTTCCCGACCCTACCCATTTCTCCAATCAAAACCTGCTGTCCCTTCCACCATTGTTTCTTCCTTGACAGGTGTCGGATTGATATACTTGATCGCGTCATGGTACAGCTGAAATATGCACTGAACATAAAACTTTAACTAATTATTCAACCTGAAACCTTATATGGAAAGCATCCTGCCGAGTTGTGGAGCACTAAATTTCCTGCCCCTATCCATTTCTTCCCTTTTTCCAGTGGCAATCAAAACTCATTGCCCCGAAAATACCTTCAACCTTTATTTCGAATTTATTTTACTTGTTAATTTGCTGATTTTTTTTTTACACTGGTTCTCGTCCTGATATAACTGAAATATTCTTCACTCGACATAAAACGTAGGATACAATCAATCAATCAAACTTTCAAGTTTCAAACGTTGAAGAGATACTAAAAAACAAAGCTAAAAATAAGACAAAATAGGCGACTGGTTTTTATATTTAGTCGCCCAGGCGACCATTTCAGTCGACTAAATAGAGCCCTGTAATTATTTACATTTATATGCTTTACTATCATGTCACTGGACCTATAAACAACATAAAAACCAAAAAGTAACAAACAAAGTAATACAAATGTACAAAGAAAAGAACTACAGAAATACAACATAACAAGCTGTCAAAAAAAAACAAAATACAACATAACAAGCTGCCATAAAACAAAATACAACATAACAAGCTTCCAAAAAAACAAAATACAACATAACAAGCTGACAAAAACAATCAACATTTATTATTAAAAATCATGTGAAATTCATTAGATTCAGTTGAATACACGTTTCCATGGATTCCATCATTGAAGCTGTAGATTGTTTGAATAGAATATTTTATAAAGTGGTATAAGTGATAAATCACTACACCATGAATTTTAGAACCACCCTCATCCAAAGACACGGAAAATGATACAACCAAAATAAATCAATTCACTTGTGACTAAAACATGATACTTTTACTTTAGGCTCATTGTAATGTGTTACTGTAGGTGTATATGGATATGTATGGATAAAACTAAATAAATTCTGTGCCAAGTAGTCAATAGTAAGCATCAACGTACACTTTGAAAACCACTAAACAAAAGAAAACTATTAATATTTTAGTCATAGCCTTTCTGAAAATATGATAAATTTCTTTCGTTGTAGTCGCATGTAAATGTACTCCATATCCTGTCATATATATTATATCTTTTCAACTTAAATATAATCAAAATTACATGATCACAGTTCAGCCAATCTTCCAACAGAACGATTGTATACAGATAATGATTTTGTTTTGTCGGTACTACATGAACAGTTCGCATCATAAATAACTAAATTCACTGTAGCCTTATGGGCCACAAAGTATACCTCCACTCTAGACTAGTTAATCTAGACTATGTGTAAACGCAGCCGCTCACTCACAAACTAATTTATTTAGTAAAGTTTGTGAGTCAAGGGGCAATAATTCCTATATTAGTCATGTGTGATGGGTCAAAATTATAAAAAAGCAAAATCTTTTCTGTTGAAGATATATCTCAAAGTAAACTACTAGTTACTATCAGTGTAAAATTCTAAATTGTTGAAACCCTTAAGGTTGTTTTACTCCCAGGCATAGGATGGTCTTTATTTTAAAATGGCACCCCATTTGATATTTTTTGTCGTAGTATCATAATTTAACAAATGTCATAATTCTTTGGTCTTTTCAAACTTTCACTTCGACGGCCTCTGAAGAGTCTAATAGACAAAACGCATTTCAGACGTATGAAAGATGTTATGCCTTGAACTTTTAATTTGATTTGACAAAGTACTTTCAAATTTATTACTTAAATTTTCATTAGATAATATTTCCTTATTACTTTGCTTACCTTTGAATAACCTATACTAGTTTCTGTCTCTTCATTTATGCTTGGAGATGAACATGATTCTAACAACATCTGAAATACATCTATCCCAACACTGAAGATCAAGGTATGAAATAGTGTGATTTTCGATCATCGGGACAGCACTAGCCAAAATATACGGGATCTTTGGATTTATTAAAGAAATTATACAAAAACATGACTGTCAACATCACTGCTCATGAAATAAAAAAAATTAATTAAATTTTCATCAGACAATTATTGTCATATTGTATATTTAATATTAAAACCTTACCTTAGGCCAAATTAAAAGATAGGTGCGGTTCATGTCACCCGATGGACCCTAGACTTTTTTTCATCCAAAAATCAAAAAAAAAATAAAAATAAAATAAAATAAACTACCGACCCTAGTTTTCATTGGTACTTCCGGTATTTACATTTTACATTAACATTTGGCTACCCCAGCCACAAGACTTTTGCTATTATGCCGTAACCGTAGCTAAAACCATGACAAGGATGAGGTGACCATAATAACAAAGGTAGGTTACAATGCATGTTAAATTTTAAATAAAAAAAAACACAATCCCGACCTACGGACCCTATTTTTTTAAGAGGGGGACGTGAACCTCAACTATTGTTTTTTTATTTGACCTTAACGTGGAAACCAACATCAAAGCCGAAAAAGCAATACGTAACCTTTTCTCACTACACAAGGCAAAAATTAATTCGAAATTCCGAAGAATGAAAACACATCCCTGTTAAACAAAAACAGATCTTTCCAATAATCCTGGATTTTTTCCCAGAATGTTTCTGACACATTATTAAATGTATCAATAAGAATGAAAATGAAATCAACAGTGTTAACTAACCCAATCAAATTTTGAAAAGTACTCAATTTTGACTCCAATATTTTGAAACAAGAGAAAATGCAGTTGATTTGGCAACTGCAAAAAAACCAATTTCCCCCCATTAATGCTATGTTTAGATACCTGCCAAAAATGGGAAAAACTCATAGCAAGGCTCTATTTAGTCGACTTAAATGGTCGCCTTGGCGACCAAATATAGCATTGGCGACTTATTTTAAAATCCGGTCCCCTTTTTGGCCACCACATTGTTACATATTTGCGACTAAAAAAAGTCTTAATTTTTTAGTGTCTATGATATCGGTTTGTTTTTCCGTATTTCATCAACGTTTGAAACTTGAAAGTAACAATATTATGCGTCTGTCAGGCTATGTTTCTGAGGTGAAGTCGGCACGATTTCTCAAATACCAAAGCTATCGACTTTTTAATGTAATTCAGGAAGTCATGCAATCGATTGATTGATTGAATATTGTACGTATCATGTCGTGTAAACAATATTTCAGTTATATCAGGACAAGAACCAGTTTAAAAATTCGGCAAAATAAGAAGTAAGATATAACGAAATAAAGGTGGAAGGGATAATCGGAGCAATGAGTTTTGATTGCCATTGGCAGCGGAAAAGGGGACGAAATGGGTAGGGACAGGAAATTTAGCCCTCTACAGCGTTTCAGAAGGATGTTCCCCTTAGAAGTTTTAAGATTGATTAATTAGTTAAAGTTTTTGTTCAATGCATTTCAGTTACATGTTTAGATTGAATAATAAGTTAAATTTGTAGATTGATTTAATTAGTATACTTTAAGTTTTACGTTCATTGGTGATATTTCAGCTGTACCACGACGCGAAGGAGTAAATCCATCCGAAATATATAAAAGACGAAACAAAGATGGAAGGGACATCGGGTTTTGATTGCAACCCGAAAACGGGAGAAATGGGTAGCGGCAGCAAATTTAGCCTTCTTTACCATTCCCGGCGAGTCTGTTCTCCTTTAAAATATAAAGAAAGGGCTTTTATACTGCACGGAGTGTTGCTTTTCTCTACACAGTCTGGCTATAATTGTTCGCGGTCAGGCTTTCCAAAATAGTGATGACATTTCCACTACTTGGGTAATGTAGATGGAGCCCCTGAAATTATCCGATTCAGGTACCTAGTCATTCGATGGAAAAAATTAAATCAAAGAACAGATTAATGAACTAGACAGGACTGTAACTTTTGAAAATCAATACGCAGTCTAGTTTTCAATGCTACTGTCCAGTAACACCACGAGCAGTACCGGACTGATTTTCAATAGTTTTAATTGAATCGTCAATTATCCTGGCTTGAGTATCAATAGTTCCGTGATTATCATCATTCTTTTCGTCAGAATTCTCTCTTCAAAGATTCATCGATTGAAAAGTTAGAGTTTAACGTCCAATAATCAATATTTCAGCTATCTCAGGGCGATAACAAGTTAATCAATTCCAAATAATTGTAAGTAAAAGAAGAAAGAAATAAATGAGGAAGGGACAACCGGGGCAACGACGTTTGATTGCCACCGGGAAAGGGGAGAATGGGTAGAGACAGGAAATTTAGCTTTCTATACGACACTTATGCGTCTGCTCTCTTTGGAGAAATTGAAAGTCTAATGAGACATACTGAATGCACAGGGATATCATCCCCTAAAATGTCTTGAAGAGGCTTTTCATTACTTCTTTCAACCTTTTCAAATGCCGACAATATCTGTGGCGACCAACAATTTTAATTGGCGACCAATTTTTGGAAATGGTGGCCAACTGGCGACCTTATATAAATGTCTACTTTGAGGCCTGCATACAATTGAAAGGCCATAGTCATACTTACTGCTGATTCAACAGGACATGGACTGTGTGCAGGTACAGCATAGGATGGACTACTGGCTGATGCAGGTACAGCATATGATTGACTGCTGGCTGTTGCAGGTACAACATAGGATGTACTGCTGGCTGTTGTTGTAGGTACAACAGGAGATAGACTGCTGACTGATGCAGGTACAACAGATCATGGACTGCTTGCAGGATTATATATTCTTTGATTCTAAAAAAAATATGTACATGTATATAACAAAATGAAAGAATGTGTCCACTTTTGACTATGTCTGACAAATTTTATTAGCAATAAAATAAAAAAAACCCTGTCTCAATACGATAAATATTTAAGACTCTACAGTCAAATATGTGAAAACTAATTTACCCCTTTATGCCCCTTTTTCTGAAACGGATTTGACCCCCTTTAGGCATTTTGTTAAGTGATAATTACTTTAATTGTTTACTTTATCTGTTGAAACATGATATAAAAACCCTACAAAAAACTGCATCAAACTCTGACAAAAATTGTAAAGAATTAATTTTTTTACATTTGGCCTCCTTTTTGGGCCTTTTGTTTCCCAAAAACGGAAAGCACTACATAAAATCAGTGTGCAATTTTATTAGCAATAAAATAAAAGAAACCCCATCTCAATACGATTAGTAATAAAGATTCTACGGCCAAACGTGTAAAAATGCCTAATTCTTCCCCTTTTTGGTCCCTTTTACTGAAACAGATGGGGCCAAGATCCAAAATTTTAAAAACTCTCTTTACGCTTGTACCAAGGAACATCAAACTAAAATTTGATAATGATGTGTCCACTAGATCAAAAATTGTGCTGTCCACAGACTCCGAAACCCGAACCATACCATTATACGACCACAAAATTTTTGCGGTCGTACAAAAATCCTGTCGATATCCAATTAAATCAAAAGTTGTGCTGTCCACAGACGCCGACGCCCGCACCATACCGTTATACGACCACAAAACTTTTGCGGTCGTTCAAAAATCCTGTCGATATCCAATTAAAAAATAAAAAAAACTTATATATTTTCAAAAATTGCAATTTTGTCCCTGTTTAGCCCCTTATAGCTCAGAAACGGCAAGAGGTGCATCAAATCTGTCAACAAACTACTTAAACCTTACATTAAGAGGAATCAAAACAAACCCCATTAAAATCCGTTAAAAAATAAACATATTATGAAAAATTGCAATTTTAGCTCCTTTGACCCCTTATAAGCTCTGAAACGGTAAGAGATATACCAAATCCCTGACAAACTACATATTTTTGTCCCAAAAGTTTATAACAGGAGGAACCGAAAGAAAGAAATCCCATTGAAATCCAATAAAAAATAAAAATTCTAACAATCTGCACATTATCAAAAATCTGATGGTCAAGTGCAATGTTAATTTTTTATAATGATCATAAGGAATCCATTGCAAAAAAACTGCATCAATATCGGACAAAAAATAATAAATTTTTGAGATGTGCCCCTTTTGGGCCCAATTTATCTCATGAATGGAACACGAAATTCGTTGACATACACCAGAATTGAAATTTTTTCAGGAGCACACTGAAACCCCATCAATATCTTATATATAATAAAAATACTACAGCCAAATTTATGAATTCACCCAATTAAGCCCTTTTGGCCCTTTTTTGGAGGTAACGATGACCTTAACCAATCCCAGCCTTCCTTTTTGTGCCAAGGACTATTGTGTTAATATTTCATAACAATTGATCAACTGGAACTGAAGCTATTGACAAAAAAAACAAATGTCTACAGACGACGGTACCATACTTTTATACGACCTCAAATTTTTTTTGCGGTAGTATAAAAAATTTTGAAATTGACAATACCCTGAAAGACATTCTGTAAAACAAACCTGGAAATTTTGAAACTGTCCCCTAAGCCAAAATAGATTTGACACTTCTTTTGTAATTCGCTGCTCTAACACTGTACAATGCGTCTGCCACCAATCACCCTGACTCCATTCATATCCGTTAGAATGCCATGACTGGTTAGTTGGATCTTCCTCACTTAAATCATCATATATCATTTTTTTCACAGTAGATATTACTGTACTAGTATTTTCTATGCTGGAAAAAAATTACGAAGTTTGTTGGTTGTGTTAAAGATATTTAACTGAATAATAAAGATCAATATGGTAAAATCATCCAAACCAAACTTCAACCAGATCTTATAGCAATTAAATGCTTTTCCATTATTAGACCATTTTTTATTACTTGTTATAGGAAATTTTTTTCATAAATTCAAGGGTCAGAGGGTCAAAATACAAATAAAAGGTGTTTTTTTTTTGCTTTTTGTTGTTTTTTTGTTTTTTTTGCTAGCTGAGAATAAAACTTAAAAGGCCAGTCTGGCCTCGCTTTTTTAATTGTATTTGGATATCTCGTACTTTGCTTACTTAATTGATTTTTCAACTATTGTTAGCCCTGATATGCTGTTTTGGATGTTCTTTTTCAGTTTTATAAACATGGACAGGGTATTTCTTATGAAAGCTTTATTTTTTTCGTTAAAAAAAAAACTTACAAATCAGTGGAAAAATAAAAGTGAAGAATTTTTTAAATTTTTTATTCTAATCTTGGTTTTCAAAAATTCAGGTTTGTTATTCCTGTTAAACAAGTAATAAAAAACTCTGGCCTTACAAATGTAAAAATTGAAATTATAAAGTCAATGAACCACGAAAACAAGGTCAAGGTCATCTGAAACATGTGATGCTGGAAAGTTTATAACCTAATGTATCTGTGGACCAAATATGATTTGTGTAGGTATTATAGTTTAAAAGTTATTAAGGTTTTAGAAAAAGTTGACAACGCCGCCGAAGGAAAGTAAAACCTATGTCTCACTTCCAGCGACTATCGTGGCAGGCGAGACAATAATGTTTTTTTTATCAAAATCGGACAAAAAATGAAAATTTTGATATTCGACTCTTTTGGGCCCATTTAAACGCCACGCTCCATGCAGTAAAAAGACCCCTTCTATATTTCTCTAAAGAGAGCAGACGCACTGGGTGTCGTATAGAAGGCTAAATTTCCTGCCCCTACCCATTTCTCCCCTTTTCCAGTGGCAATCAAAAGTCGTTGCCCCGGTTGTCCCTTCCACCTTTATTTCTTTCTTCTTTTACTTACAATTTGTTTTGAATTGATTAACTTGTTCTCGTCCTGATATAGCTGAAATATTGCTCATTGGACGTTAAACTCTAACTAATCAATCAATCAATTTATTTCGTGAATGGTATGTATGTGATGTGAAATCTGTTGACATTCTCCTGATTGGAAATTTTCGCAGGAGCACACTGAAAGAAACACCATCAAAATTACTGTGTTTCAAGTAAAACTCTTGCCAGCAGCTTAAAACTTTTTTACCCAATTGACAGAAAAATAGGTCCATTGAAATTGATCAATAGCTACAGTATTCTGATGAATTGAGAGACTGGACAATGACCAGTCACACTTGGATAAGCCTACTTTTCACACCTTTCCATTCATCATTAATCAATTTGCAATAGCTATTGACTAATTTCAATGGAACTATTTTTCTGTCAGTTTGTAAAAAAGTTTTAGCTGCAAGCAAGAATTTCAGTACAAGCTTTTACTTGAAACACAGTAATATAAATATAAATATTCTACAGCCAAATATATATAGAGACATCTAATTTGGTCCTTTTTTAAAGACAGGCAGAGTCAAAATGCCCAAAACCAATCCTAGCCTTCCTTTTGAGCCCCGCCGTGCGCGGTCCCGGCTAATGAATAAGCCCGCAGCATCCTCTGAGCTTGGAGTATAAGTCTTCCTAACAGAGGCGACACGTTTGCCGTGTGTTCAGACCCGTGTCGATGGTTGACGTGGTCCTGGTGGATGCGAACCTGTATTCAGACTCCCGCTGTCGCCATAAATATCCGTTGGGCTGAGAATACAGGGTCTATACCCTGCTTTGGCTCTGATATCATCTAAACGGGAGGTCTTATGGACCCGGTCCGATCAATCGGCTGGTCATGCCAAGCCCTCGAAGATATTTCTCCAAACATAAGTTTCGCAACCAGTGACCTTTGATCGTCAATCTCAAGTTTAAATATTTGAGTTCAGTGGAGGATATTTTTGAAAAGGCGGTGGCTTATGGGTCAATCAAGTGGTACGCTTTCCATCAGTGCCTGATGTTTACGCTTCGCTTGAGTATACCATCCTTGGAACACTTGATGCTTTCCGGTGGAGACCCCTGGAACAAAAGCATCGCCCTCGTTGGCACTCCGTGGTGGGTGGGTGACAAGGATGATGAAACACTCTACTTTCTTACATGGCAAAACAAACATCCAATCAACCAGCTCCAAATACAAAAAGAAATCTGATGATACTCTTTCCGAGGAAGAAGATACCAAATGGTCTAAATTTATTGTGTATACTGGAACACCTGGAAAGCCTATATCAAAAACTAATCCTTTTGCGATTCAAAAGACTATACAAGGCATTGCTGGAACTGTCAAAAAGGTATCCAAAATGCGATCAGGTGATCTTCTAATTGAAACTGTGAAAGTGAAAATTTAATGAAATTATCAACAATTCTGGACTTCAAAGTTTCGGCCTCTCCACATAGAACATTAAACAGTAGTAGAGGTATTTTGCGAGATAGGACCCAATGCAGCGATGAGGAAATTTGTGATGAATTATCATCACAAGGCGTCACAAAGGTCCAACGATTCATTTTTTAAAAAATCAGGAACAGCAGTTAAACTTAACACTCCTAATAACCTTCAACTCATCAGTTCCTCCAACCTCTTTAAAAATAGGCCCCTTTGGTGTAAGGGTGGACAAATATCTACCAACCCGGTCAGATGTTTCACTTGTCAAAAGTTTGGTCATGGTACCAAACAATGCAGAGGCAAGCTGAAATGCTTTAAATGTGCAGAGGAGGGACACCAGGGCACCGAATGTAGTAATGCACAGAAATGTGCAAATTGCGGTGGTGAGCACATGGCCTCCTCACGAGATTGTCCTAAATAAATTTTAAAACTTAAAACAAAGAAAAATCTATCATACAAAGACGCAGGTCAACCAATTTCCTCTTTAAACAAAATTTCAACAGCAACCTCCATGCAGACAAAGTCAAAAAACCTAACTGCGTGTCGCACGTGGAGACCCAAACAATATTATCTTGGCCATATGACAGTCAGAATCCCAATATTGCACGACATTAAAGTCTAACTAATCAATCAATCACAATTTAAGAAATCCTTGTCAAAAAACTTAATTTATGGCTGAAATGGGGAATATTCAAAGTTATCTCCAAACAGGAAGAAGATTAGTAATGGACTTGAAAAGCGGAGAAAGTTCAAAAGTTGTATATAATTCATTTGACTTTTCAGGCTCCAGCTGTTTTTAATTGGTGTATTGAACAATTGACTATCATCCATAAAATCCATATAACGAGACACGAAAGTGAAAGCATTGGACGGAAATTCCTTCAGGGAATCCTTGCTGAAAGTGAGGTCGGGGAATATATGCCTAGAGTTTGAAGTATTATATTTGTTGGTTTTGGCCAAACCTCAACTGGTCATAAATGAAGTCTAGATAAAATGGAGCTTCAATTTGTTGAAATGATGAATGGAGAATTGACTAATGCATATATGTAGTAAGTTCACATGTTTTTTCGGTTGTTTGTTGTAATGGTCGTGAAACATCAGTCACGTGTTGTGGTGATATTGCAATCAGCTGCTGTAATTGTTCAAAGTTTTTCTGCAGAACATCAGCCTGTTGTTGTTCTTGTTGTGGAACACCCGTGGTAGTTTCTGTTGAAGAACATTAGCTAGTTCCTATATACAATAGGTGTCATCTAGATGTGCATATGCGTGCATCTCAGACTGAGTCTTTTCAAATTATCCCTTTCAACTATTGTTGCACCCTGTTTTGCAGATGTCCTTCTTTTAATGTCGTGATCAAGTTTTATTGCATTGCTTGGACTCTTTAAGTCTTCTTCAACATTAATGTCTTGTTTGAGCAAATTAATGCAACACTTGCAAAATTTTCACAGCATCGAGGAAGAATTCATCCATTGAATCGTAAGTTCTGCCTGTAATATTTCTAAAAGATATAAGTAGTTTGGTTGACAGTCTCATTACCGATGATGTATGGTTCTTGCTCATTGTTCGATTACCTAAATTTGACAACATCCTGATTTTATAATGATATAATTACGCTCTCTGTGTAAGCTGTCTTGCTAACTGTCATAATACTAACCATTTCCCTGACTAGAGTAGGACTAACTTCTTTGATATTCGTCCTATTATTATCTGTGACTTGGTAATTAAACTGTTCTTATTTTACCTGATATTGCATAGTTTGGCATGACAGGTTGCTCGAGGGCGGTGAATATTTGCTGAGACTCCCTCCATAACATGACAGACAGGGTCAATACTTTTATGTGTCAAACGTTTTAGACCTTATTAGATTTTTTCAAGAATAATCTCCCATTTTATTATCCTTTCAGTACTGTCATGATGTGCTTATGAAATCCATTACGTTTTAAACCATAAGACGTTTTCTCTTTTTCTTTATTTCTAGTTTTCTTCAGGATCACGCCTTAAACATGGTAAGAAAAAATGGTTTGACACTTCTCACAATCAAGACAAGGGTGATATGCATTATAAACTCGGTCATGTTTCTTGAAGTTGTTCGAATGCATTTCAACAATGCAAATGTAATTCTCCCTCTCATCGTTTGAAGCCGATTTCATTTGAAAACTAACAATATCTAAATTTAAGGAAATTTTGTTCAAAACTAAGGAAAATCAACCCCATGCACAGCTCTGTCCTTTGCTGGTTTTGGCTTTTCTTTTTAGTTGCGTTCGGTAATTTGTTCTCTTTCAGGTTTTACACAATATTTCGGTGTATGGGTTTCCTAATATTTTGATTTTATCTGCAATGAAGAGACATTAGTTGTCGAAGTCCGCATATGAAGAAATTAAATTCACAGTTACTTCGGTATTTTATCATTTGTTACCACTGTGGCCGATGTCTCTAATGGTGGACTGTTAGTGCACTACGGTATTCAACAACCCAGTAGCCAATACTTCGCTGCTGGCCCGAAAGCCGGTTTCATTTGAAAACTTACAATATCTAAATGTAAGGAAGTTTTGTTCAAAACTTGAGGAGTATTTCCCTCATGCATAGCTCTGTCCTTCATTGAGTTTGGCTCTACTTTTAAGTTCACATTTTGTTATTTTTTTCTCTTTCGGGTTTCATGCAATATTTCAGTTTATGGATTGCCAAATGTTTTGATTTGATCTGCACTGAAGAGTCATTAGTTGTCGAAATGCGCATATGCAGAAATTATATTCAAAGTAACCTTGGAATTTTCTTACTTGTAATGTAGGTTACCACAACAGTGATTCAATCGTTTGGATGCAAACAGCATTAAACATCAATATTGCCAACCATGCCCTCAGGAGATCAGGATTGTAGAAATGGGTCAACAACGATGATCGACCTGAATGTATTCCATGCAATTGTCCTTATACAATTCAACATGTCTTAATTGAATGTGTAGATGTTGCCGATATCGGGCGTGATTTTTATTCTGCTGATGGTCTTAAAGACCTATTTACAAACGTCGCTGGCGACAAAATCGTTCAATTTTTAAAAGCAATCAATTTATTTAGTAAGATTTAAATGGATCAATTTTAAACATGTTTCTTATTTATAATATTGTTATTGTTAAACCAAAACTTTACTATTATGTTTTTAACATTTTACACTTCTGTTTACCTTGTATAAAGCAATATGGTTTTATATTAATATTTTATGTATTTATTAAAATTGTTCAATAAACCCAACAGTTCTCGCCACAATATAGCTGAAACATTGCTGAGTCGGCGTAAAACATCAATCAATCAATTGTAGAAATGGGTAAATAATTCTTTGGGAGTTTATTGAAGAACAACAGATTTTTCCCGTATTTTGTCATTTATAATGATTGCTCATACTTATTTAAAGATAATCAGCTGCAGATACTAAGGACTCAATTGTACTTCGGTAATTAGTAGCTGGAATAGATTCCTTCTCTGAGAATAATTCGTGAACAGGATTATGCAGAACCAAGAAGCTCGTGTATAAAATGTGGGACATGTCAGTAAGCGGGAATCGACTTTAACCATTCTATCTAACCAAGTCGCTCATGCGTGAAATGCAGTTCACATACAGCGTCAGACGCATGCAGTGTTGTTTTCATCCCAATTATTATTATTTTTTGGATTAAGGCTTTCCATATTATTTGAATATAATGCTGCTGATAAGGATTATGGCTTTCTATATTATTTGAATATAATACTGCTGATAAAAAACACGTATACAGGATAACAAAATTTACTGTTTTTGTTGTAACATCGGTAATTTTATTAGGTAATTGACCTGGTGATCGCAAAAATGGTGAATGAACTTATTAGTATCAATATTTACTCAAAAACTCCATCCTCTTCATTTCTATTGCCTATTTCTCCGCAGTCGAAGTCTCCTGGTAAAAGACTTTTAACTTCTCCCAGAGGTCTTCAATGGCAAAAAGTTCGGTGGCAAAAAGTCCCCTTTTGTAGATAAGAGATCTTTAAAAATAAATAGAAAAATAATATTACATTCTATAATTAACAAATAGCTCATAGCAATGAGGGACAAATGGCAGTGTATCGGTTATATGTATGAATTGCATTTGTTCTACATGGACTGAGTCTAACTCGACATTATCACGAAATTTTCGGGTCAGTGTAAAGGCTTCACGTCCTGGTTGCTATACAGACATCACTGTGCCAAATGAGGAATTTAAGTTTATTTCATTTTATTAAAGAGTTCTATTTATCATATTTTGAATTACCGATAAAAGAAAAATTGGACACTTTGTTTTTGATAAGGACTTTATCACGGCGTAATGCACCAAGCTCGCCTTAACGGGCCCACATGATACTTTCCGTGATAAAGTCAGTATCAAAAACAAAATGTCCTATATTCAGTATTTATGGACCGAATCGAATCTTTGTCCAGTATTGATTTTAATGATGTAATTGATATTGGCATGAAATTTAAGCAGTAAACGAAACATAAGCAATGAAGGGATATGGAGTAAAAGCAAATGAGACCAAAAAATACGTGGAAAAAAACATGCAATGGAACAACGCTTTTATCGTTGTTCTTCATCTTGAAGTCACCATGAGGCCTTCAACAATGAGCTATGCTCATACCACATAGTAAGTTCAAGACGGCCCCTAGCACCGGTTTAAGCGGAATTCATTGCTGAATGTATATATGAATACATTCTCTTGTTTATAAGTTTTGCATCAAGGGTTTAGATATCATAAATTGATAAAAACATTCTCTAAATTGTATTATAGATACATTTACTTATTAAGATAATTTGGTTCTACATGCAGGGTTCTTATACATCAGGGCATTTCACACCCAAACTTCTATGGCAATATCATTTACAAAGCGCATAAATCCAAAAATTGTCCTTCCAAACTTATTAATCCGTTGAACAAACTTATTCATAAAGGATATAAATACAGCATTGTTGTTAAATCTTTAGTTCTGGTTTTTGTTGGCAAAAATATTGATCATCTTCTAAATGCTTTACACCATAACTAAATTTAAACAATTTTTCATATTGGCAGTATTTGGCATTGCACAATATCATGTTCTTCTTTCATAATTGATAATGTTGTTATACCAAATCTATTTAGAAGTATTTCAATTGAAGTTTCATATATAAGAAGGCTTGATATCTTAGTCAACGGAAATTATGTCCTCAGCTAGTTGTCAGTAACTGCGAGCATTTGTCCGGACAGTACCTGTGTGTATTGTCTTATGTACTTCCTTGTAAGGGTACTCGTCTTGATAAGTTGGACTTTTTTCTAGTGTGATTTTTACTGTGAGTCTTTTGTGTATTTATTTTTTGGCCATTCACCACACATAGGGGGAGGGTTTGGATCCAAGAAAACGAGTTTAACCCCACCGCAATTTTTGCGCCTGTCCCAAGTCAGGAATATGTTGGTGACTGGCTTGTCCGTGTTTTCTTATAAAATTTTAGTTTCTTGATATTTGGGTTATTGGATGTGGTTTGTTTCCATTGATTTATTCATTTTTTTTACCTTTTTGGGGCCATTTAGGGTTTGCTATATGGTGTGAGGTTCCTCACTGTGTTGAAGACAGTACGGTGACCCCTGGATGCTTTGCTTTGGGTCGTTTAAACCTGGATATGGGATGTTGTCTCCTTGACATTTACCCCATTTCCTTTCTTTTTCATACTTAGAAGATAAATACACTACACGTATACATCTTTACTATTTTTTAACACCAAACACAAATCAAACGGAGCAAATCTAAGAATGATAAAAGACGAGCGTTCATGCTTACAAAAAGATGAAAATTAGTCAAGTATGATATAACAAAAAGTTCATGTCACTTCGGGAAAAGTAGCAGTTATGGGCTAGTCTCTCACTCCTAAAGTAATATATACCGTAATAATATACCGGTATGGACCTCACCTTCGGTCCATAAATCCATTCCAAAAACAATATATGGACCTCAGCTTAGCTTATTTTTTGAGCCAGAGACTGGTCCATAAACTACCATATGGCCTCCATTGCCATGACATATAATCTTGATCGTGGGCTCCCTGGTTGCACATGTTGCATTTGATTGAATCTCAATTTAGGTAGGCTTTCATCGTACTGAAGTGCTGGATCAGTACAAACTGGTTGGTTTCCGCTGCCTTAAGGAAATGGTACCGTACAAGATGAGGTAGTCCTAAAGAATGGATTTAGTGGCATATAATGATCCATTCAGGCTGAAACTGACTAGATTTATTAGCACTGCTTTGTGGTGTCTTGCATACTGGAGTTGAAGTTAGTGGCAAATTCGAGAAATTATAGGTAGTTGAAGTGTCACAATTCCACTATTTATGCTTATTGTGGAATGGCACTAGCTGTGTCTTTGGCTGATGTGAATTGCACACATTACCAAGATGCTGAATTACTTGAGATGTAACAATGCCAACAATTTACTGACCTACAATTGTATTCCTCGTTGAAATTTCCCGTATGTAAGGCTTCAGAGTTGGAATAATTTTTCTTTCAATTATTTTCGTATTCTTACTCTTCTGTGTTGTGTTATTGCCATTGCTGTTGTAAATTGTTGACGAACTTTGAACATTTTCTGTTTCTTATTGATGATCATCATCTGAAAATTGTAATGCAAAATCTGTTATCATTTTTTGCATTAAGCGTCTGCTGTTCGACCACTTTTCAGTTTTTACTTCTTATTTTTGTCACAGTTTGTTCTCTGGTATTATTGGTCTTTTTATTAATCTTTGGTTTTTTATCCGCCGTGCGCGGTCCCGGCTTATGAATAAGCCCAAAGCATCCTCTGAGCTTGGAGTATGAGTCTCTCTAACAGAGGCCCGGCACGTGGATCGGTTTTCAGGGGCTCCGGCTACAGAGCTGCCGGGCTCGTCCCCAGTTGGTGGATAGGGGAATGTCCTGTCTATGCGGGGTAGTCAAGTCATAATACAGAAAGCCTGATCGCGAACCATTGTAGCTAAACTGTTTGGAGAAACGCTACGCTCCATGCAGTATAAAGACCCCTTCTATGTTTCTCTAAAGAGAGCAGCAGACGCACTGGGTGTCGTATGGAAGGCTAAATTTCCTGCCCCTACCCATTTCTCCCCCTTTTTCAGTGGCAATCAAAGCCGTTACCCCGGTTGTCCCTTCCAACTTTATATCTTTCTTCTTTAATGTACAATTTTTCGAATTGATTAGCTTGTTCTCGTCCTAACATAGCAGACATATTTCTCATTGGACTTAAAACTCTAACTAATCAATCGCACTGAAATAAAGATTAGACAGAAAATATAAACCAAACTTTTTACAGCTTGAATAATATTCCTCAAACATAAAAAAAAAACATGGCATGGTATATGTCTACAACATACCACTTTGAAAATCATGATTGCAAATATATCCGAATACTCCTGTGATGTCCAGTGTGTTACAATAGCTACCGATTTAAAAATTCAAAAATGATTTCCGCTTCCGGTCGAGTAGCATGGAAAATTTTCTTGTGTGGTGAAAAAATTTAAATGCATGTTGTTATTGTTGTAAATATTGTACATCGGACATTTAAATTTCGTATATATGTTATTGACTTTATTGTGCAATGGAAATTCTCAGTTATATTGTAACGATGGGACGAAAAATGTGATATTTGAGGAACTTTAGTCGAGGCAGTTTTTTTTGTGATAAATCTGGAACTGCATTCGTACCGTCACTATAAATTTGTAAATTGTTCTGAAAACGTTTAAATACGACTTGCAAAATGGTTCAAATGGTACCATTGAACGCTCATGTCTGCTCGTAAAATTAACAAGGAGTTGAAAAAAGTCTACCGCCGTATTCGCGGGGTACCGCTCCAACGGGAGGCCATCTTGTTTACGGACTGTAAAGGTGACTGTGTGAAAGACTTGATTCCACAATCGATAGAGGACAGACTTATTGTCGTAGCTAAAAGTGGGGCAACCGTCGAAGATTACCAGCATAAAAAGACTTTGTTTAAGAAATTGAAAGATCTACATGAGCCAATTGTCTTGATATGGCTGGGGACATGCGAGATAACTAGGAAAGTAGATAAGTATATTAAACTTAGACAATATCCCTATCAAAATATAGAGTACATACTGTCTGAATATAGAAGGCTAAGACAGAAAATTAAAAGAGTTAACTGTGGTGCAACAGTACAATTTGTTGAATGTCCATATTACTCGATTGTCTAATACAATAAGTTTAAATCTCCTGTCCAAAAATCAACAAAGGTCAGTAAATCGACAAACAGCAGGAAAAGGTTTGCTACACTTGTTGTCAACAAAATTAGAGAACAGAGACTGGTTAAAAAAAGCTGTCAATTAGATAATGAACTGTGTAATCAAGTTGACTATTACAACTCTCAACTTAAACTGGTGAATAAAAATTGTATATGTAAAGGTCCCCGTCTGTCACAAGATATTATTTTGTCCAACAAGTATAAGTCAGATTTAAGAACACGATACAAGAAAAACTATAATCTTATGCATGATGGAGTTCAACCCAATAGACAATTAGCAAAATTATGGGTTATGCGAATTGCAGAACTCTTCAATGAAATTTCAGATACATGTATGCTCGCATCTTGTTAATTACACTGAAATTGACAGTGATATGTGATTGATTATAAGGAAGCCTTATATATCAATAGTGTTAAGATAATTAACTGTTGAGCAACTTTATATTTGAATATACTGAATAAAGACAAAGATGAAGGGCATACCATAAATTTTGTAAATAGATATTGTTACGGCATAGGGAAGCCCTATGCAATTACATGTATTGGTATACTAAAAAATCAATAACAGATTAGGTCTAGATATATAACACTTGAAGAAGCAAGAGTGACTATTAATTTGAAGGGACTACTATCGAATATTTGTTCATTCTGATACAAAAACTGAATATTCTAAGACTAATGCTGTGTGTTACGTGTATATAGGATAATTGTATACAGTGTTACGTGTATATAGGAAAATTGTATACAGTGTATATATATTAATATATAACAAAAAACAAAAATAAAAATAAATTGTATAGTTAGTAGGGATGCCCTATTAACAATTATATGCTGTTGGAAAATCTTCAAAGATATTATATATGTACAAACCATAGAGAGGCTCTATGGAGGAGAACTAATTCACTGTCACATTTAAATATTAGTAGGGAAGCCCTACTATTATCTGATACTGGAAGTAAAACTGAGACAAAATATTTACTATAGGGAAGCCCTATTGAGGATAATCAACAGTCTCGATAAGTAGGGAAGCCCTACTTAATTAAAAAGCTAGGTCGTAAGTACTTTTAGGACAACAAAGATAAGATAGGGAAGCCCTATTAAAAGAAATACACTTAGGGAAGCCCTTAGTTGCATTATTTGTTCAAATTATCATAAATTAGTGCCAACAAAGCTCCCAAAAATGGCAGATGGCCTGGAATTTAATGTAAATCAAGAAATGTGTTCAACACCAGCACACATACTAAGATCCAAAACAGTAAAAAGACCTAGGGTAGGCAGTAACTCTTGTCCAAAGTGCGAACGTGAAATAGATGACTCTACAGACTTTATAACATGTTGCGTCTGTGAATTAAGTTATTGTATCAAATGTACAAATATGTCTGTCGCACTCATACAAGTGATTTTGGAAGATATTACAAATAATTTAAAATGGACATGCAATGGGTGTAAACAAAACTTTCCATGTATGACAGGTCTTGCTTTTCTTTTAAAATCAGTTGAAGATAAAACTCAACAAAGAATGTCTCTACTTGAAAAAAGGGTTGACAATATAAAATTAGACATGGGATTCCAAATTTAACATGAAGTAGCAAGTGCAACACTGGGGCTAGCTGGAGCAATAAAGGCTGAAATTAAATCCACATTACAAGATGAAGTTAGGGGTGAAATAAAAGAGATTGAAGACCAAAAACAAAGAGCACTCAATTTAATAATATTCAATCTACCAGAAAGTTACAGCAAAAACAGCTCAGAACGCAAACTACATGATGTAACAAGATTTAACGAACTGTGTGAGGCAATACAGGTTCAAAATCCAGAGGTAAAATCAATTTTTAGACTTGGAAATCAACGCGAAGGAACAAATAGGCCAGTTAAAGTAGTATTAGAAAACAAAAGGCACAGAAAAGAGATCTTAAACAATGCATCAAAATTAAAAAACATACCAAAATCAAGTAATATGTCCAAATGCATAATAGTGAAAGACCTTACAGTCCAACAACGTCAGCAAAACAAAATAAANTGACCCTTTATACAATGAAGAAACAGTATATCATGATAAAATACAAAGTAACTATGCTACTGTACAAAATGTTGAATTACAATATGCACGTGGGTCTGGAAATGGAGACTTAGATGACATATCACAACCTTTGTTGGCTATTGCAAGAAAAACAAGTTTAACACTTGGAAGTAATTCAGGAAATTTTTTTACCCTCTCTAGTGACTCAAACGATACAACAGTCATAAGGGGTATTGATACTGAGAGACCAGAGTTGGCATTAAATTAAACTGTTTTACGTTTTTAGACAATACTGTAAATAGAGCACAATTATACATAGTTTACACGAATGCCTATCACAATACTGTAAATAGAGCACAATTATACATAGTTTACACGAATGCCTATCATCTTCTAAATAAGATGGGAGAGTTCGAAGCACTGATACAAAGAAATAATTATGACATTATTGTTATTACCGAGATATTCCCTAAAACACAGAATATTGAATATAATTCACCAGAATTTAATGTACCAGGTTACACAATACATCGACCAGAAAGAAAAGTGAATACAGCAAGAGGGTGTCTTATATACACAAAAAATAATCTCAAAGCCTATACTGTCAACTACCAAAACTTTGAATACATAGAGCAAAAACAAATAGGATTAAAGTTAGACAAACAGAATATACTAATATCCTGCATCTACAGGAGTCCTAGTTCAAACAATGAAACTTGTATAAAAGAACTGAGTCAAATAATGAACACCAAAAATCATGGTAACACCAAATTTGACAGTATCTTACACATGGGTGACTTTAACTTTAGAGGGATTGACTGGGAGGATGAAACCACAAACAGAGGTGTCGATCACCTATCATCCAAATTTCTAGAGACAGTTAGGGATTTATACTTAGTACAGCATGTAAAGAAGGCAACCAGATATAGGGGAGATAACACACCGAGTGTAATTGATTTAATTTTCACTAATGAAGATAAAATGATAGAAGATGTAAATCACTGTGCACCTCTCGGTAACAGTGATCATGAAGTGCTTGAATTTACTTTTGTATATAATGATTTTAAAGATGTAAATAATCATCAAACTGAGAAACTTAAATATTATTAAACAACAACTGGGATGAGTTATTGGGCACAGGGAATGTTGAAAGTCTATGGAATAAATTTGCCGATAAACTATCAATTTCATGTAAGGATAATATACCAGTGTGCAAATTTAAATCAAGACATTACAACACACCCTGGATGGACAATGACACTTTAGAGGCAGTAATTAAAAAAAGAAAAATGTGGAATAAATTTATTAACTGTAAAAGTCCACAAAACAAGCTAAATTACGACCTGGCTAAACATTTTTTCAGTGAAAAGGTCAGACAAGCTCAAAAGAAGTATGAAAAGGAAATAGCACTAAAATCAAAAGATGACAACAAAGTTTTTTGGACATTTGTACAGTCTAAAACCAAGGTAAAAGATCACATTCAATGTTATCTGACGATAGTGGAGAAATTCACACTGATGATGTTGTCAAGGTTGAAATATTAAATCAATACTTTCAGAGTGTTTTACAGAAGAACCACCCTTTGGCATCAAGAAGGGCAAGTTAAAAAATTATTAAGTCAAATTAAAGAAACCAAGTCTCAAGGAGTAGACGAAATACGCCCCAAACTACTAAAGGAAACTATTAACAGTATTTACAAACCTGTCACAATGATTTTCAAGACATCAATGGAAGAAGGTAATATACCAACTATATGAAAAAAGGCCAATGTAACACCAATACATAAAAAGGGTCCCAGACATGAAGCCTCTAACTATAGACCAATTAGTCTGACGTCTATATTATGCAAAATCATGGAAAGAATAATCAGAGACAAACTAATGGAACACATGGAGGAAAATAAGTTGTTTACCAAACACCAACACGGCTTCAGGAAAGGAAAATCATGTACAACCCAGATGATTGAGGTTATGGAAAATTGGACGGAAAACTTAGACAACAAAAATGTTATTGATGCCATCTATTTTGACTTCCAAAAAGCCTTTGACAAAGTCCCACATCACCGACTATTGCAGAAACTAAAAGGATACGGAATAACTTGCAAAATCCACACATGGTTACAAAATTTCCTACATAATAGACAACAAAGAGTAACCCTGAATGGGACACACTCAAACTAGCGACCAGTAACAAGCGGCATACTCCAAGGGAGTGTATTAGGCCCTATTCTTTTTACAATATACATCAATGACCTCCCAGACGTAGTTGATAACATGGTAAAACTGTTTGCAGATGATACTAAATTATATGCAGTAACAAATACTGATGAAGAAGTGGATAGCCTGCAAAAAGACGTAGACAATTTAATGAATTGGTCGAATACATGGTTACTGAAATTCAACAGGTCAAAATGCAAACATCTTCACTTTGGTCCAGAAACTGGGAAAAGATACAAAATGGATAATGAAATAATCACAACAACTAGTGAGGAAAAAGACCTTGGTATTACAATTGACAACAAGCTCAATTTCCAACAGCATATAAACTGTAAAGTTAAAAAGGCTAACCAGCGACTAGGTATAAATAATAGATCATTCAAATATATTGATAAAGATATGTTCTTAACACTGTATAAAAGCCTAGTTAGACCACACCTAGAATATGAGAGCAATGTCTGGGCAGTTATTAACTAAAAGGAAGCCATTTTGATAGAAAACGTTCAAAGAAGAGCTACAAGAACAATTAAAAGCTTAAAACATCTAAGATACGCGGACAGATTCAGATTTCTAGGCCTACCAACACTTCAATATAAGGCGTATTTGAGCAGACATGATAGAAACATTCAAAATCATAAAGGGCATAGACAAAATAGATGAAGATATAAACCTGTTACCAATGAGAGCTGAATCAACTACCAGAGGAAATAAGTTTAAGATATATAAACAACAAAGTCACACTAATAGATGGAAATATAACTTTAGCCAAAGAATAGTTGATCACTGGAATATGCTGCCAAACAAAGTGGTGGATGCAAAATCTGTAAATAGTTTGAAAAAACTTATTAAACGAACATTGGAAGAATAACCCGATCAAATTTAGTGCCGATTTTTATGAACCGGAAGCGGACATCAGTGATAAAAATGTTGGGATGGATCAGATAGGCATATTTGCCTAAATTAGATCTCTACACACAGGTAACACAGGTAGGTAAGGATTTAAAATGGGAACGACTCTGCAGAATTAAAAAAAATATTATGAAGTTAAGAGTTGTAACGTCATACATACTCACAACTGTGAAACAACTATAACAGGGAAAGACACTTAAAGGAAATCTTTTGGTAGTTGAGAGAATTTTATTGCTTTTTTATAACTTGTTCATTTTGTTTATGAACAAAGACTTAACCAGATTTGTAAAATACATGATAAAATATATAAACTTTTAAAGAGGCTGAAAAAATGGGGCGGCAGCGGATCAGAATCTACAAATTACTTGGATTATGATAATTTTGCAAGTTTATCAATCAATATGATGGAAGTTTGAGACATTTACTTATTAATATTTACCTAGCCTGAATCTTCAGGCGACAGCACCTCTCAATCATATGGAGTATAAAGCATAAATACAATTCAAATTCTTCAATTACCATAAACTCTAAACTGACTGTGCTCAAAATTCTCCCTCAAAGGGTGAAAACGAGCATGTTAGACATCTTAAATCATATTTATGTTCTCATTCATGAATTCAACTGAACATAAAACATTTATAAATAAAACTCAAACTCTGTAATTGTTGTATCACCTCGCCACGACAGCACAATAAGCTTTATTTTATTTAAACATAAGTGTCCAAATAGCTGTCACCGGCCGCTGCAATCAATACATTACACAATCTACAAAATATATAATATAACATTAGAAAAAATATTACATGGAACAATTCATATTTACACAATAGAAATACAATATTTGTACACATATAAATTGCATCAATCTAGTGTGTTGTACGACTGGCGAACCTCGAATGACTCTAAAATACTTAAAATATGTGAGCCGATATCGAACATGAAATTACGGGAATAATGTCACTGCAACAATTTCTACCAATCATGAGACATGTAAACATAAACAAATATATATACACCATGTGTTTTCAATAAACAAATACACGTGCTATGGAGTGGCATTTATAAATAAAGCTCAAACTCTGTAAGCTTCGGTAATAATGTCGTTTTTGTGTTTGCTTAAATCATGAACCTAAGTTCTTGGAAACAGTCTGAGATCAATGCTTTTCTTTTTAGATTTGTCGCTTTTTCACCTTCCGTGTTTTTAAACAACCTTTCATCGACCCCTGCATTTACAGCAGCAGTTGCATTCCCGAACGATGGCTATGTAAGCCAAACTTACTTTTGTCTCAACCTAAACAAAATCTCTCTGGCTGCAGTGTACGATATATGCTCTGTATTTCTTAGTGTGAAAGTACCTGATGATTTACAAAAACTTATAGATCGAAAGATATATTCGTTTGAAATTTCTGAGATGTTAGCTAGTCTGAGAGAACTTTCTTATACTGATACAGGACATGTGACCGTTCCAGTCCTCGAAATAAGAACATCCCTTCCCTCTCTATAAATATCAGTCTTACTTCTTTCTTTCACCGCCGTGCGCGGTCCCGGCTGAAGAATAGGCCCGCAGCATCCTCTGAGCTTGGAGTATGAGCCATCCTAACAGAGGACCCCGAGGGAACCCCGGGATATAGAAATAGGACCCAGTATCTCCGGCTTGCGGGGTGTGACCC